>VNKC01003725.1:0-36105 GCA_008042775.1 Drosophila pectinifera
TTATATATATTTAATAATAACAAAACCCTATTTTTAAAATATTTCCTTCTGATTGTCCTGCAACAAAATAAGCAAATATACAACTTAGACTTAGACTTTAATTATCCTGAACCTACCAAGTTAATGTATTCCTTCAAAATCTTCCTTAAATGTTAAACCCAGGCTCCTTAAACTACTTAAAAAAGGGGAATCCCCCTAGTGTAGGGTGCCTCGAAAGTACCGTTCCCTTCGTCGAAGCAGAAGCCGTCATCGCTGAGGCATAAACTACCAGAAATCGCATCTAAAATATATGAATGCACTCCTAAAACAAATACCGCCCTGATGATGATAAAAGCTGTGATGATGATGTCGCTGGGAATGTGGTAGAGGAGCTGCCGCCGTCCCATAAATTTATGCTAAAATTTAAATTTCCTTTCAAGTAGTGAGGAGAGATGGCTAGAATGGTGTCGCGGTGACAAAATGCCACATAAATATCACACGAAGGCCCGCTCTGATAAGCGAATGTCACTCTTATTAAAAATCAAAAAGAGCCAACCAACAAAAAATAAATAAAGGAAAATGCCCAACAAAGCGGACCGAAGGCTGAAAATGGAAATGAGTTCAAACAAAGCGCCCTAAAAGTGTATCGGGCCTAAAAGAAAAAAAGAACTTCCGAAAATGCAGCGGGCTCGTAAAATTGGGAAGGGATTTGTTGTGGAAGTTCTTTTTAGGGTTTCTGGTTTCAGGAGTTTTATTTACCATTAGAGGAAGTCCAATTCTGGAAAGCTGATGATTTACACAGCTTGTGGAAGCAGAGAAATAGGTTCTAAAGGTGTTTAGATATTTTTAAAAGGGCTTAAAAGTATTTCTGGCTATATTTTATTAGGGAAAAATCGCATTTAATAATTATCATAAATATAATATATTTAATACTCATTATATTATATGTATATGTAATATATTTAATACTCATTATATTATATTCATATATATAACATATATCAAAATGTTTCCCTTTAAAATAACACAAGGAATAATATTGTACTTAAAACTATAATTACATTATGGTATTTCATATATTACATCTATTCGGAAGCCAACCAAAGTGCAAAATAATAATCTGGAATTACAAGAGATGGCTAAAGAACCCCAAAGATCTGAGATCCAACGATAATGTAATCCCAGCCTTAGCCAATTTGACTCCAAAAAGGCGATCATTCCACTCCCTTTTCAGTCTCCAGTCCTCAGTTTTCAGTTTTCTGTTTTCAGTTTTCTGTTTTCAGTTATCTGTTTTCAGTTTTCAGTCCCTGGTGCCTAGCAGAACGGTCAGCTAATCGGATTTCCCAATGTAATTTCTGCCTTTGCGATTGTTGTTCCCTGGGCTTTGTTCGCTCGCCGGCTTCCTCTTCGGTTAAGCTTACACTTTGTCGCTATTTTGTAGTTCTTAACGCCTTGGGGGCAACAGTAGCGCAAATAGCAACAATAATAATAGCATTAACATCGGCATTAGCATTGGGCCCGCGCTTGTCATGGGCAGGGAATCACAGGCGGGCAATAGAAGTACACAGAAAAAATACATTATATATATATTATTATATATATTATAAGTTTATAAAAGTTGTATGACATTTTTTTTTCACAAATTAGAGAAATTGTAAGCAATATATATAAATATATGTATATTAAATATTATATTTATAGATGATATATTTTCAGAAGATTGAAAATTTCAGTTTTAAGAAGCTTACATTTTTCTATAATTATTTAGGAAGGAAGGAAGAATACATTATATTCCTATATAAAGTTCATAAAAGTTGTATGTTTATAATTATTAAAAAGAGCCATTTTTGTTTCACAAATTAAGGTAATTGTAAGCAATATATATAAATATATGTATATTAAGTATTATATTTACAGATGATATATTTTTAGATGATTGAAAATTGCAGTTTTTAGAAGCTTAAATTTTCCTAGAATTATTTAAGCGCAGAAGCGGTGTTTATAGATATTGCAATTATAATTAAAGTGTTCTATTAGAGCATATTTTATTTATTATTTATATATTTATATTTATTTATTATAATATATATGTTTTGATTTTTATCTAACTACAATATAGAATTAGGAAATTAATTATTGAATAATCAATATATATATACAATATATAATATACAACAAGAACATCTTTAGTTTACTTTTAATTATCGCTCGTTTTCGCATTTATTATCGTTCGTTATCGAATGTATTATCGTTCGTTATCGTATGTATTATCATTCGTTTAGATAATAGAGTAAATAATCTATATATGTCATGTAAAAGAACTTAGGCTTCCAGGGCTGGCCTCGCTTTTGTTGCAGTGTATAAGCTGGGGCAGAGAGACAAGTGTAATGGACACGCTCGGTTCCCATCCACATCACGGTGAACCTGAAGTTTCGCACTCGCTTGATTGAGCTGTTCTCCGTCCTGCACTCTGTGCCGGTCAGCTGGCATGGCTCAGCAGATCGCGGAGATCGCGGATCGGCCTAGCTGTACTTTATATATAACGATTCGACCATGGGAACTGGCCGATCTTCATCATCGCCATCCCCATATACCCATCATCTTGCCTACCCATCATCTAGCTCATCATCCGCCGCATTTGCCGGCAATGTGACAGACAGCATCCATTACCCTAACGATAATTGGCCAGCCTGCGATTCCCAGAGATGCCCCCACCGAGAGTCCATCCCGCAGATCATATATCTGGCAAACAACCCAAACTAGATGTTATCATGGGTTATATATATATATATAGCTACAGTTTCCTTGTCGAAGAACATATTTTTCCTAAACAAATTCCCTTAAAAGTAAACAGGCAGTTCTAGATCCATTTATGATGGCCAAAAGTTAGGTCTATCTATCATTATATTATTCTTAAACTGGAAACCAAACTTTTACTATTCTACGCATTAATTTTATATTTATTCTCTGTTATTTTAATTCTTACAGGAATTTAGCGAAGCATTATCAGCTAGCACTTATTTCCTAGGAATATTTAAATTCCTTTCACATTTGGTGCCCCAAAGAGTAGTTGATCAAGCAAAGGGTATTCCCTGGCTTTGCACTTTAATTAAGTTACTAATTTTTCTCTCTCTGCGCCATGCAGTGCTGCACTGCCACAGTGACGTAATCCCAGAGGCAACCACAGCGAAAAAAGAGCAAGTACAGTACTGAGCATTGTCGAGTTTTTTTTATTGTGTTTTGTGTGTTAAGTTTCTTATTCTTTTGCTAGTGTTTTTTTCTTATTTTTTTCTTTTAATTTCGGTTTGTGTTTTGTGGACGGGCGACTCGGACAAATGACTTCCGTTGTGGCTGGCCACGCTCTCGTAATAAACCGGAGATAAAATAAAGTCTGAAGCGACACACACGGCGTATGCGCAATAAAAATAAATATATAAACCGATATTGTCGTACATAAATTGATGCCTGCTTAGGGTTTTTAGTAAGTTTGTTTCTGGAGCTTTCCCATCGTTTGGATGCACCTGTTCTAGCACCTTTCTTGTCTTGCAGTAAAGATAAGTCCCCGAATGGTTTGCTAAGGATCGGAGATATTCATTCTCTCTTTTTTATGACACTTGGACGGGACATCACCCTAGCGGTTCCCTAATGTCCCCTTGATGAGTTCTTCTTATTATTTTCTTTTATTGATTTATGCAGATTCGGCTCTTGGGAGCTCTGTGTGATGGCTTTGGTTTCTTTTGGCCCTTGGAACAGATTCCCAAGCTGTCGTCGCGTCTCATTAGACGAGATTTAAGCCTATTTAAGCCACTTTAACTCCACTCAGCACTTGGAGCTATAAAACCAAATAATAATAATGGCTCGTTCGTTTGTTGATGGTTTCCATTCAAAAGTTTTCACTTCCTCGAGGGGAAAACGCCATGAATGGCGGTTTAAGGCTTATGTGATTGATTTCCGTCCAATTGATGACAAAAACTGGGAAAACATGCGTGTGAGAAAATCAGACATAGATTTATATAGCTTAAACTGACAACAATATGGTATTTTGTGGCTTCTTATATTTTAAACATAAACTTAAATGTTTGATGAAATATATTTTTTATGTTTACTGGGCATATTTGCCTTGTAGTAATTATATATTTAATTTAATATATATGTATGAAAACACCTCTTGAAAATTAACAATATTAAACTGTTTCTCCGCTCAGAAATTCCATCTTTAGTACATTTGATTTATCAGCAGGTCACTGCTTATATTAATATATTAACTCTTAAATGTTATCTGCCATTGACGAGGCTGACGAAGTAGGGGCGTGATGAGAAAAAACAGGCTAGTCTTCACGGTTCTCTGTTTGATATACAAACCGAGATTAGTTGAGGTTGGTAATTAAAAAAAAAGAGAGAGAAGCGAGGCCCCTGGCTGAGGTACGGCAATAAATGTCCCGAAGAATAGAGCATGTTTACTGAATGAGCTGCTTGTTTTGAGGAAACAGCGGATGAGGAATACACTAGGAGAAAAATAACACAAAATTATATACAATATTATAAAAAGAAACTAAAAAGAATAGGTCATCATTGGAATAGCTAGATATTTTAAAGGACGTATGCGTTAGGTTTGTGTTGATTGTTTGTATATTTTAGACACATCAGGGACTTTATTTTTACATAGTGATTACCAGAATGTTTTAGTTAAAATATTAATATATTTCTAAATTTTCAATAATTGCAGACTATTTAGTATTTTTTAAATAAGTAGAATACTAATAACTAATAAGTAAATAAGTGAATACTAGAATTCTGTAGTTAAAATATAAATATGGTTCTTAGTTTCTAATAAATAAAATATAAATATAGTTCTTAATTTCTAATAATTTCAGACTATTCAATATTTTTTAAATAAGTAGAATACTAATAACTAATAAGTAAATAAGTGAATACCAGAATACTTTAGTTAAAAGATAAATACGGTTCTTAATTTGTAATAATTTTAGATTATTTAATATTTTATAAATAAGTACTTTTGTGCTTAACATCTAAGCATTTTAAATGATTTTTATAACTTATTAATTGCTTAATAATTTCAGACTTTTTAACATTTTTTAAATAAGTACTTTTGTGCTTAACATCTAATCATTTTAATTGATTTTTATAACTAATTAATTTCTTAATAATTTCAGTGTATTTAATATTTTTTAATTAAGTACTTTTGTGCTTAACATTTAAGCATTTTAATTGATTTTTATAACTAATTAATTTCTTAATAATTTTAGACTTTTAAATATTTTTTAAATAAGTACTTTTGAGCTATATAATATGCTTGAATATTAGCATTTTATATAGATTTTTATAACATTTAAATGGCTTTGTTTTAACTTTCTTCTACAGACCTTTTTCGATCTTCAAAAGATAGTTATAATTATTGCTTAAAGACCTTTAGAGTGATATATTTTCTCAAGTGTACACTGCGTTTTTGTGGGTGGGGTGGGGTGTGTGTGTGTTTGTTTGTTTTTCCAAAGTGTTCTCCACCGCAGGTCCCTAGGGCTTCCCCGAGAGTTGCGCAGGTGCAGCTGTGATAAGCCCGGAATGGCTGGCTGTTGGCCGTACGGTTGGCTTACTGCTGTTCTGATTGTTGTATAATTCTCTTTACACAGTCCAGCGGGCTGTCCATCAAACGGCACCGTCACCGGCAATTAGGTGAATTGCTACCATTGCGGAAAGTGGTCAAACTTCGACTCGGACTGCGACTCGGACTGCGACTCGGAGTCGGAGTCCGAACTGTGGTCGAAACTTGGCGCGAGTGTGGAATCAGTATTATTGCTTTGGCTTACATAAAAGGCCATAAATTAGTCACTTAACCGCTTCAAGAGAGCTGCTCCTGTTTGATATAAGTATGGCCAGAAATGGCATTTGGCCGAATGCCAATTCAGTTCTGGCCAAGCAGCCAGCCAGCCAGACAGCCAGCCAACTATTCTGGCCAATCTAGCAATTCTTTAACAACAATTCAACAATCTATCACTGCCACTCAAAATGCTTTCTATCGTCAAGTCTCTAATGATCTCTCTAGCGCGTTTGCTCTAATTGACTGACAGCCGCCGCCGCAGACTGCGAGCTGAAGAGAGAGAGGTCTATATACGCACCGATAGAGAGGGAGCGATCGGGATCGGGATCGGGAGGGATCGGACGCATTTCCACCGGATCGTTTGCAATTTCTGCAACAATTAGTCCAAAGATCGTTTTTGGCTCTGCCAGCAATTAGTTTGTTATGCTCGAAACGAAACCAATCGAAACTAGAAGAATCCAAAAGCCCCCGCCCACTATCTTTCTATGGCAGTTAGCGATGAGTGTGTGATTGATCGATTAATCGATTAAATGTAAGGAAGTTAAGAAGTTATTGACGATTTATCGAAAGAAATACCCCTAAAAGCAGAGATTATAGGATAGCTTTATATATACTATTCAAAACCAAAGACAATAGACCTAGAAACTATATCTATGAACTATATACCTATAAAAAATTAGAGATGAGTTTTTGATTAATGAATTAATTGGAGAGTCTAAACGATTAAGGCGATTATCAGTGTCTCAGGTTATTTACTAATTTTTGTAAATATAAATTCAAACTGAAACTATCCGTTGTTGTATATTAATATCAACAGTAGCTTTAAAAGTGACAAATACTACTAAGAAATACTATTTCTACATAAGAAATACCTATCATTACCTTATATATATTTATTATATTTTTATTGATATTATTTTTGTTATTTATTGTTAGTGTCTCAGGTTATTTACTAATTTCAGTAAATGTAAATGCAAACTGAAATTATGCCATGCTCTTACTAATATAAATAATATCAACAGTAGCTTTAAAAGTGCTTCTCGCTAAAAAATAACTTTTATATATAAGAAATACCTATCATAATACCTTATATATATTTATTATATATTTATTTATATTATTTTTGTTATTTATACTTATATATATACTTATATATATTTATTCTATTTATTATTTTATTTTTATGTAGCTTTAAAGTGCTTCTTGCTTAGAAATACCCATCATAATACCTTATATATATTTATTATATATTTCTTTATATTATTTTTGTTATTTATATTTATATATATATTTATATATATTCATTCTATTTATTATTTTATTTTTATGTAGCTTTAAAGTACTTCTTCCTAAGAAATACCTATCATAATATCTTATATATATTTATTATGTATTTATTTATAGTATTTTTGTTATTTATATTTATATATATATACATATATATATTTATTTTATTTATTATTTTATCTTAATTTAGTCTTAAGTCCTATCTATTCAATACACCTGTCTATGCCCAGATAATTATACATTTTCGCTTAACATAAGCTGGGAGAGAGTGTGTTATCTTGGCACCCTCCTCCGTTCTTTGCCCCTTTCTCTTCCCTATTACACAAAGCCAACTGAACAATACAATTCGGCCGAGTGCTTGCCGATTTAGTTTCTTGGCTTATTTATAGACGATTTCGACGCGTTAGAGACTGCTCTATTTATAGCGCTGCCGCTCCGGAGACCGTCATTAATGGGACCTACGAAGGAGGGGAGAGAGGAGGTTTCCATGCATACCTATGCGTATTTATACATGTATAGGCCCATATAATTTGGAACATTTTATTCTTATTTTTAGCACAAATTATTGTTATTTTGATGTCTGCATTCATTCACAAAAAATAGCTTAGGAGCCGCAGCGGCGAATGATTAAGTCGAGCGGTGTTCCTGTGGATTTCTGGTTCGATTTTAAGCAGCTTAAATGACTGAAGAAAAAGATCAAGCACTTAAAGAAATATTAATGAACTATACACTTTCAAAAATTAAGTATTTGTGTACCATTAGGTTTCATATCGCAGGAATCGTTCCACCTGGTCTCCTAGTTTTTTTTTATGACTAAAACACGTTTTTGGAAATGCTTATCCCCCAAATAAATGACATTTTGGAGAATATTTAAACATCTCATCAGAAATGGTATCGCCTGAATCAAGTTCATTATGTTTATGACGGCAGTTTCGGTAAATGTATTCCGTTTTATTTGTTCAATCAAGATGATGGTTTGATTGATTTGTGATTAACAAATTTTCTTATGAAAAATGTGCATAACTTATATATGGTGAACAAGAAATTCCAACGAAGTTTAGAGCTATAAAAATTGTTTTATATTTTATATTTTTCTACGCTTTTGTTAACTTCCCAATAAAATAAGGGATAACATCAATATATTAAATATAGAAACCTGCACGAATGTAGGTAATTTTCTGGTGTCCGTCTAACCGAAACTTTTGAACAGATTATATTTTATTCATTGCCTTGTTTTTCTTGGCTGGCCTGCAGATTTTTGCAGTTCATTGGACTGAGTCAAAATCCGAGCTGCCTGTGTCTGTCTGCTGACTAAGTGAATGAGTCGTGGTTGCTGTTATTATTAAGATTTTTTTCTTTTTCGACCTCAGCGGCGCATCAGCGGCGAGAGAAAGAAATGTGGCCCGAACGGAGGGGAAAAAAGGCAAATAAAAAAAGGAAAAACAAGGAAAAAAGACAAGACGAAAAACTTAACTTATAAGAGATAAATTAGCGCGATTTCCGAGATGCTTGACTTGGCTGGCACGCAACATCAAAGCCGAGTTGAAAGTCATAATGACTAATGATTTAAATGTGGCCAGAAATTGTTTAACTCCCTGATTAAAAAATATATCCAAACAAGCTTCGGTATCTCCCGTGTGCGAATATATCAATTTGAGACTAGCATTTATTTTAATTCGATTTTGATTGCAAAATTCCGCCTCAATTACGGCGCTAATCAAAATGTGAGGCATATTTTATGGCAAGCGTTAAACAGTTAAAGTATGCAAATCATTTGATTGCAACTTAAATCATTCGCTAATTAAATCCGGAGCTATATAATAGGTTTTAGCGATTTCCTAGCCCCGACCATACTTGTTCTCGCCGATCTCATCGATGGTAATTACTTGCAAAAACTAATTGGCTGACATAACTGGGATTATATTATATAGAAATATTTGTAAATATAACCAGATTACGTTCTAGATCTAAGGATCTTTTAGAGCAATAAATAAATGGAATGTTGAGTAAAATAGAAGGTTTTAAAATTATTACAAAGATATATTAACTTTGTAGCAATTACATTTAGTAATATATTATATCAGCTGTATTTTGTAAAACTTATTTCAGATCAATTAGTTGAGCTTTTGAATCTTTAATCGACTTTGACTTTCATTAGCCCCAATTTTGAGTAGAAAAGAAAACCTTCCTGTGGCCATTTCCGATAGCAATTTAAATGGCCCGCCGAAGTATATAGTATAGTATCTCAGCGGCAATTAGAATCCCACAGATTTGACTTCGGCTTGATCTCGTTAGATGATATTCAATTTTAATTTCAGTTTCGGTTCAGACTCGGTTTCGTGCGGGACGTGAGGCTGTGAGGAAACTGAAACCGTAACGAGGCACGCACAGAAACGGCAACTCCAAGACAAATTGTAGGCTCAACTACATTTATTTTCGGCCTTTTTTGTTGCCAGTTGGTAGTTGGAGCAGCTTAGAAAATAATGAAGCAAACGATTGTCTGTGCCGGTCGGCCTTTTGGCCTTGGCCTTGACGCCGGTTATTGGCAGCCATAAACTAAAATTAAGCGAAACGTTTTCGGGCAAACACGAGGAAAAAACCACACATCTCTGCAAATTGCGTAAAGAGTTTTTTAATTGCCACCCCGCACCGGCAGAGATCCGGAGTTGAATAAAAGCCAAAATTCAGAAAAAGCCACAACATCAAGTGTGAGACACTCATATGCATATATGAATATAGATTGGTAGACGGCCAAAAATGTATTTTCACCACAATCGTTCGCTCGGCGGATGTACCTGTTGCTGCAGGAAATTCACACGTGAAATGTTTAATTAATGAAATGAACAAAAATCAATATCGATGCGACAAACCCGAATTCAACAAAGAAATAAAAAGCAATAATAGTCTGGGGTTAAGCCACTTATCTAACGGCAACTGGCTTGGTCTTCTTTTTATTTTTTTTCAATTGGTTTTCAAACTGTTATTGGCCAAGATACTTGACTTTAAGCTGTTTTTATTGATTCATCATTGTTTGTAACCAAATAAATATATATATAAATGCGCAAATAAGCGGTAAACTTAAGTTATTTACTTAACGGTGCTCGGTTTATGGCAATGTCAAGGCAATTAAAACAATTCGATTGGCGAAACTTACCAACATTCCACAGGTGATCAATGGGGCAGCGCGAGGGCAATGGACAAAGATGTAAGCCAATTGATGATTTGTCATCGTTCACCTCATGAAATTCGTAATTTCCCATAAAGGTGAAATGGGTTTAAAGATAGCAGAGGCCAGGAAAGTCTGCCTACATTTATTGAGAGAGATTTAAGGGTTCTAAGTCATAAACTGACCTTAGCTAGGGTTTCGTAAAGGCTTTTATTTATATTAATTTATACCTTTAAAAAATGAAATAATTGTTACAAACTTCATTTCGAAAATATTTATATAAAATATATCTTGCTTGTATAAATGGAAAATATTTGGAATGCCAAGTTCGTTGCCTAAGTCTTTTGATTTTTGGTTTGCCAAAAAAATATTAGAGGAATATTTTAAAATTAAATTGATCGGAAACACACGCCGCCCCAATGGAAAATAAATATTAATTATATTAATTTATACCTTTAAAAAATGACTTAATTGCTAAAAACTTAATTCCGAATATATATATAAGGTATACATCTTGCTTGCATAAATAGAATATATTTGGACTGCTAAGTTCGTTGCCTAAGTCTTTTGATTTTTGTTTTTTTTTTGCCAAAATATATTCCCCCAAACTTAAATTGATCGGAAACACACGCCGCCCCAATGGAAAATAAATATTAATTAACATAATCAAAAGACCCCCCTACGCCCCCCTCCTTCATATTTTCCTCTCCATCTTTTCCTGTGATTTGCCCGATAAAGTATCCGCAAATAAATATATATACAAGAGAGGAAAGATGATGATTTGTGCGAGTTGAAACAGAAACTTTGCCAGATGGTCGGGACTTTAATTAGATAGCGTAAGAATAGCCGTCTTTAGGTGTCTTTCCATATGTACTGTGTGTGTTATATAAACTACCGCACAACATGCGAAATTCTCACGCAACAGAGCAAGACGCAGCCGAAGCAGGGAAGTGGCAGACGGCGATGAACCAGGGAAAGGGGCAAATAGACGAATGATAAACGAGTGGAAGAGAAGGTGATGCAGATGGAGATGGAGCTGGAGATGGGGAGAGGTGGCGGCAATTCTGGCCAATAAATTTCAATGTCACTTACACTTGATTTATAAACAAACTGCAAATTGGACAAAGATGGGCAAACTGTAAACTAAACGAGGGAACGCAGCAAAACCAGGAACAGAAAGGGAGAAAAACTACAGAATGAGTTGAGGAGAAAAGAGAGTTAATCCAATTTCTTTCTCATTGATTTCCAGTGCACTTGAGCGTGCTGGAAATTAATCTGGCCTCACGTCTCTGTCCCTGAGAGGAAAAAGCGTTAGAAAATGATTAAGGAAGTAGCTGGCAACGGTTTGCAGGGCAACGCGAATCCATTAGGCATTAAATCGAAATGGGTTCTTATTGAAAGTATATATAAGATACACAATAAGCTAATGATTTGCGAGTTATCACTTGTTTAATAAACACTTTGATAGAAGTTACCAATATGGTACATATAAGACTTGCTGATAAATACCTGGCTTTAATCAAAATAAAATTCCAATTAAACTTAAAGCATTCCTAATAAAGGCGACATTATTTTCCCCAAGATAAGCTAAAGATATAAACCAGATTGTTCTCAAATTTGTTCTTAAATATAAGGTAAATGTATGTAATATTTAATTCCAATTATTTTGATCATAGACCCAAAAGAAATATCTAAAATTCCTACTCAAATATTTATCAATTAAATTTAAAGCAGTTTTTAAAATACCTAATAAAGGCAACATTAATTTCCCCTAAGATAAACCAGATTGTTCTTATGTACTCTCAAATTTACTCATGTGTAATATATAATTCCAATTATTTTCATCACAGACCCAAAAGAAATATCTAAAATTCCTGCTCAAATATTTATCAAATAGCCAGGAATCGCATTATGATCCTTAATGGGCTAAATTAAATGGCTTTTTATTCGTTCTGTCTCCGTTCGATGCCATGCTGGCTTTTCTCTGGTAACGATGCAAAGTGCTGTTAAAAAAAAAGTGGCTAAGCCTTGTAGCATTTTAATGGAGCAGCATTTTGTGGCCAAAAATGGACATGTAGTTGTTGCTCCTCCTTGGGCCAGAGGCCTCAAACAAAAAGCACTTGTTGCCAACTCGTGTTCCTTTCGGTTGATTCGGATGCCGAGTCCTATTCCTACTCCTATTTCGATTCCGATTTTGATTCCGACTCCTCTGAGCCACAATGAGCTTTCATTGTAATAACAAAAACAGCGAAACAATGGCTACTTTTTTTTGTGGTATATGTATTTTTGTTCTTGCCCCTGACTCTGTGGCATGATAATGATGTTTCACCTAATGTTGCATCCCATAAAAAAGTGGCACAGGTGCGGTCAAACTAAAAGCAACAATTCAAGTTCTTGGGTTTTTCTTGAGATCATTTTATTTTAATTAATGGCTCAGATTCTACTTATGTCTAATTTAATATATATATTTATTTATTTTATGGGGAAATAATATAATTTATAATAGGAAATATATTGATTTATTTCTCTATCTAAGAGTAAACATTAAATAGCACTTAAAACCAAATAAATAATTATTTTTAAGTACTATTATTTCCACCGCTATTGTACAGCAATAGCAACAACAATGAGATTCACACGAACTTCAACACTTGAAGCTGCAAGAACAACAATCATGGCAACTAAAGTGTTTGCCTTTGTTGCCTCAGTTTTTTTTCTGTTTTTGTTGCAAATCACACAATACCAGCAACAAAAAAAATCTATTTCCATTTCAATACAAGACGAAAAATTTGTATTTGGTTTTTATGTTTTTTTTGAGTATTTATTTATGTTTTTTTGTGCTTTTGGCTTGCTGTTGTTCATTGTTTGTTCTTGTCACGCTGCTCTGCACAAGCTCTTGGGGGAGCGGGGGCTTTTTTCGGGTGGCAGCTCTGGGTGTTTGTTAGAATTCGCAATCACAGAATCATAGAAGTGTACTAAGCACATATACACAATGAATTTGCGTTTGGCCTGTTCTGGTCAGTTGATGTATAATTTGGTATTTAAATTCTTTTGTGCCTTTCCCGAAAACCACCCACGGCCCACCACTGCCCACCTTTATCTCCATCGCGGTTTCTTCCACACAATTCCCACTTTTTTGACTGACTTAAATTACTAATATTTTTCACGGTTTGTTGGGGATTAAATCTGTTAATTTGGATATTGTTTGGATTTATATATGAATTTATTAGCCTTTTAGTTAGATTTTTAATCATAATAATATGATTTTAAATCAAACTAAAGGCTAATAAATTCATATATAAATTTATTATTATTTTTGTAAGCATTATTAATTATTACACATTTTTCAAAGTCAAGTTAGCTTGTAAAAATAGAATTTAGTTTTATTACTATATAACAATCATACAAAAATTATTTAATGATGTTATTAAATATAATAGGTATAAAAATAATATGATTTTAAGTTAAACTAAAGGCTAATAAATTCATATATAAATCCAAATAATACCCAAATTTATAGATTTAATAAAGATTTCTCTAAAAAGATTTCTAAAAAGATTTTTACTTATTTTAATAATAAAATTGACAAATAAATTGATGACAATATACTTAAGGTACTTAAGGGGCTTCAGTATTGTAAGTAACTAAGAATTAATAATTAATTCTAGTATAAACACCTTATTCTTACACCTAAAAATAAAATCGTGTTACTACATCAAGTTAAGTAGTGAGAAGTTTTCAAGTTCATTGCCTAAGTCTTTCGTTTTTCTGCCGTATTAACAAAAAAGCAGAAAACAGACAAACAATTCGGTTCACCTCAGTTCATTTCATTTCATTTCGTTCGACTACAGTTAGCCGAGTTAACTCTGCCCCTCCGTCCGGCTTCTGGCCAAGTACAAGTTCTAATGAAATTTGTCAATAAAAATTCGCAGAATTCCAAAAAGCGAAGCGAAAAAAGAGTAAATAAAGCACAGCAACGGCGAGGGCCTGGGGATCATAAAAATAAAACGAGTCAACAAGCAAAAGCTTTGGTTGTTGTTACGTGCGAGTATGAATCAAATTTACTTTTTTACCGTTTCAAGCGAAAGGAGAAGATGGCAAATATATATACGCACATACACGTAAATTAGGTACATATATAAACATTCAAATTTGTTAAGTCAACTCACAAAAAATGTGAAGAAAAAAAACAAACAATATAAAGACCAAAATTACTTTTAAGGCAAGACACGAAATGACACTCGAAAAAATCCAGATTTCAGAATATTTACAGGAAATTAAGAAATATATTTACGAAAGTATTTGTTGTATAATTTTTGAACAAATTTAATATTAGACTTAAGTTATTTATTATAAAGTTCAAAGGAAGAAAGCTTATTAATAATTTCTTTGGAATTCCTAGCAGCATTTATTAAATTCCTTCTTATTCTTCATAATTTCTGTTATAATTTTATGAAACCTAAATCGATTTATTTCAGTGCAGAAGTAAGAGCCTGTATATCTGTACATATATGTATATATGGTGATGTATTATATACGAGTACATATGTACCTAAGTGGAACAGTCGAGAGTTCGCCTCAGTTCAGTTCTCAGCTCAGTTATTGTCATTGTCAAAGAATTTTATTGCGATTTTTCGGTTTTGTTTCGGTTTTGGTCGCAATCCGGGATACTACATATACGAAAAGCACTCAGAATCTTGATATATATATATATATATATATATGGTGGTGAAACTGGTAAGACATGCCCAGCTGCTAACTGTAGGCGTGCTATATATTTCTGGCGCTGATTCTTGGTCCCTCCCAGGACAAGGTCGTCGATATAAAATTGGGTTAAAAGCCGATTTATCAAGCAGTTACTTGGAAGTCCCTAATGGGCTCACTGAAGATGTTACTGATGACTAGCAGTGGGCTCTTTTTATGTGGGGAATTGATCAACGATCTTAGTAAATTATAATGTTAGAGTATTAAATGAAGGAAATTACAGAGTAATTTGTACTAATTACTAATAATTCATGGAATCTGAACAGTTTTTCTGTGTCATCACCGACGTTTATCAATCAAATTCTTGGGCCATTACGATTCCTGGTAATTGAGCTTATGGATGTAACGATGTGTAACACGGGCCCAGCCTATAAAGCCAGGTGCCTTAAATTAGATATGCACTTAGTGCGATGAAAACATTAAAAATGCATCACAGTCGGCTCCCACGACATTGGCTATGGCTGGGTATATATGGGCTATATAGTATGGAGTGTGTGGAGTGTGTGTGGAGTGTTGGGAGAACACCCCACTTGGCATGAATGCAACTCAGAAGGTGCCACACCACCAGCACCAGCAGCAACAACAAAAACTATAAAAATACTACAAAAAATAGGAGAGAAAGAGAGAGGGAGGGAGAGAGAAATAGAGAGAGAGATAGAGAGAAATAGAGAGAGAGGGAGAGGGAGAGAGGGATAGAAAGAGGGAGAAAAAAAAACAATTGCTCACCCACCGACGCCACCGCAATGAACTCATGGAATAATTATCCTATGAATGAGCAGTTTGCATGATCATTGCCAAAGCTTCCGCTTTTGTTTTTGTTTTTTTTTTTTGCTTTTGTTTTTGTTTAGGTTTTGTGTTGTTCTCTGGCCAAGTTAATTTTTTTTTCTGTTCCTCTTTGCAATTACCGCATGAAAATGTTGCATTTAAGAGGCATTTTCGAGGCATTTTCCTAAGCTCATAGACACGATCCCAGCCGGGAGTTACTCACAGAATATTCCAACTAATTCAGCGACTTTTCCCATCATTCGATAGTATACCTGCCGCCAGAGGTGTATATACATAATACAGGTGCGGTCAGATCAAGAGAGCTTTTAGAGGTTATTTAATAAATTCTGTTATTTGAATTTTAACCAAAATAAGCATTAGCTAGCATTTAATTATTTATTACAAGTTAATCAAACTCAAGTTAATTTGTAAAATTATTTTTTTAGTTTTATTACCATATAATAAACATAAAAAAAATAATTTAATTGTGTTATTAAAAATACTAGGTAGTCCAAATATTAGAAACACTTTAAGAAATAGCTTTATTTACACAAAATATTAATCTCAAGCCTCAGCCTGTCCCAGCATTTAAATAAAAATATATAAAAGTCGCCATTATTATTATTATTTTGATCGCAGCTGTATTATGTACAGAGGGGGAGAGAATTTGCCTTTTATGAATTCCGCTCAGAAGAAGTACGACTAAGTGATGCGCATATAAATGTCGAGCACTCCACTCTCGAGTCCCCGGCTTTAAGGTCTGGATTGTCTGGTGTTCGGGTAACGAGTGGTACATTCCTCTGTCTGCAATAAAACTATGCAAAATTATGTGTAGCATTCGCCTAGAACTCTCCCATCATCTCTGGGCCCCCAAAACTTGCACAAATTTCGAACTGAAACCCGAACCGAGATCCCAACCTAAGCGAGACCAAAGACCTGATGAAATAACCAGAGACATTCCTTGTGGACATCCAAATATATTTATACGGGGTCCATACTATATATAGGCAATTATTATGCCCACAACATGCCACATGGTTCAATATGCAGCATAGAAGCAGCTGCGGGCCGAGTCAAGGAAAATGAACCCTGGCTAATCATAAATGCCGGGCATAATCAAGGAAGGTTTTGTATGGAAGCAGAGGAGGCTTGCTGGATTTAGGAATATTTTATTTATTTATTTTCGAGCCTATCTAGGGTTTTGTATTTAATTTCGGATATGCCTAACAATTACCAAGAGTGATTATTCATTTTACCAGCATTTATTTCTCTATTTCATTTAAAATATTACTGGGATTAAGTTCTTAAATATCCTTGATGCTGTACTGCTTATATAAATCACTGTTGACTCCCTGACTAATAATAAATTTCGGGCATAATCAAGGAAGGTTTTGTATGGAAGCAGAGGAGGCTTGCTGGATTTAGGCATATTTTATTTATTTATTTTCGAGCCTATCTAGGGTTTTGTATTTCATTTTGGTTATGCCTAACAATTACCAAGAGTGTTTGTTCATTTTACCAGCCTTTAATTCTCTATTTCATTTAAAATATTACTGAGATAAAGTTCTTAAATATCCTTGATGCTGTACTGCTTATATAAATCACTGTTTACTCCCTGGCTAATAATAAATGCCGGGCATAATCAAGGAAGGTTTTGTATGGAAGCAGAGGAGGCTTGCTGGATTTAAGCATATTTTATTTATTTATTTTCGAGCCTATCTAGGGTTTTGTATTTCATTTTGGATATGCCTAAAAATTACCAAGAGTGTTTGTTCATTTTACCAGCCTTTATTTCCCTATTTTATTTAAAATATTACTGAGATAAAGTTCTTAAATATCCTTGATGCTGTACTGCTTATATAAAATCACTGTTTACTCTTTAGTTTTGTCATAATTTATCGGCAAAATTTTAATTGGCTTCCTATGGTTTTTTCTTACCTTTTTGGCTTTAATTTGTGGCTTACTTTAGCGGGGTTTTTGGTTTCCAAATGATTCAGTGGCTTATTCGCCTCGAAGGAGGAGGATGAGGGTTTGTCTGGGTCGAAATTCGGGACCGGCACTTGGGATTCGGGACTCGGGACCGTTGTCAGATTCGCCTGGCAATATGCATAAATTTCCGGCAAGAAAAAGCCACAAAAAATGAATTGCTTTCGATGCGTGGCAAGCGAGTGAACAAAGAAAATCGTTTGTCATTTGATTAATGGCCAACACCCGCGATCTCTCTTTGTTTTATTTAAGCTCTTAAAATATGGCCCAGAGCTTGTGCCATTTACAAAGGTAAAATTATAATTAAATATACTGCTCTCTTTAAATTGAAACTAGATAAAGTTCTTAATAATATAGGTGCAACTGGTGCTCCTTTCGTGCCACTAGGAAGTGTGACAAGGATTAAAAGACTAGCCTCCAAAAAAACCACAAAAAAGGGGCGTTACATGCATGGGCGTGGCCAGCTTGTCTGCTCAATCGAACGCAATTAATTTGCGGTCACTGTGCGGCAGGTTAAATTGAATGTGAAAGAGGAAAACACCATAATAATTTAATAAAAAGTGCAAATAATTTGGAGCACACTGTGGTGGGAATTAAGGGGAACTGAGGCGGAAATGGGAGGGGTTTTGTATTGAATATGAGAATGGAATCACCGGAAAACGATGCTGGATACTATTAATAATGGAATTATAATAATATAATAATATATTAATTATAATAATATATTTTTAATACTCTTAATAACAATCCAATTAATTTGATATATGTTAAAAGAATAAGATAAGATTTTCTTTCAATTTAAAATTAGTGTGTCCTACTTATTTTAGTTTATGATTATGCCAACATAGTGGACCTGCAGATTTTATTTATTTTTTATTGTCCTTTAAACCTTATTACATGCATGAAAATTAAATTATTCATAAAGTAACTATAGCTTTTTCTTGGTATTTCTTCTCTTTAAATTAAACCTTATCTCTGATAATTATATTACTATTTTGGGCAATATAAGATAGCTTTTATTAATATTCCAAATATTAATGTTTCTTAGTCAAAGTAACTATAGCTTTTTCTTGATATTTCTTGTTTCTAAATTAAACCCCATCTCTGATAAATATATAACTATTTTGGGCAACATAAAATAGCATCTGCCAGCTTATATTAATATTTCAAATATTTATGTTTCTTAGTTCTTTTTTTAGACCGAATTAAAGTAGCTCGTTTTTTTGGGTGCACCTTTCAATAATTTCGGTGCGGCTGCTGCTGTTTTTTTGTCGCATGGGCGTTGTCACAATTTGTCGAAAGTCGGTTCAATGATTCTCTTGGCCAGGCTTACTGTGTGTCGACCTTGAAATGATTTTCGCCATCTCCCTCCAGCTTTCGGTTGCAGCTGTTGCTCTGCCTCTGCCGACGATCATTTGTCAGACCGTTTTCAATTTGTATTTGCCGCAATTTACTTTATTTGGCTTACGTGTGGTTTGTTAACAACAGCAACAAAAGCAACAAAGACACGGAAAAAAGCAAAGGCAACCGAAATCCATCGCCTTCGTCATCGTCTCGAATCAACGTCATCTTCCACCTCATCCGCATCCTCATCCTCATCCTCGGCCTCGTTCAAGTCTTCAGTCTGATCTCCCAGCTGGCTCCCCATTTGGGTCCATTGTGGCCTAAATACCCTTACCAAATATTTATTTTAAAAAATTATTTAATAAATCTGACCTACTTACATACAGCTATGGTTAAAGAAAAGCCCTAATGTTAGCGTATATATATTATATGTTTTTTTTTTAGTCCAAGCACTACTACTTTATTTTAATTTAAGTAACTTTAAAGTTCTCTCCTAGAGTATTTGAAGATCCCCCTAAAATAGAGAGTACTTAAAGATCCCCCTAAAATAGAGAGTATTTAAAGATCCCCCTTAAAATAGAGAGTATTTGAAGATCCCCCTTAAAAGACACTCTTGTGGCCCCTCTGCAATTATTCTCTTTATTCCCAAACTCACAAAAGGAAGAAAAATGGCCAAAAATGTTTGCGTTTTAATTTGAGAGCTGCGCGCGCGCACTCACAAAAATTGTAACAATCAGCGCCGCGGCTGACAAAAAACTTTGTATGAAAATAAGAAACAAAGAATAAAATAAAGTACTGAAAAAAGCGGAGCAAAGAGTTATAATGCCGAAAGAGGAGGAAAATGTGCAGACAACAATTTGTGGCCAGCTGCCTGGCTGCCTGCCTCCAGTGACTCTTATGTTGCACCTTGCAACTGCAACCGATGTTGCAGGCGAACAACGCCCCACAAACAATCACTTACAAGCTGCTAAATTGCATAATCACCCAAAAAAGGAATCAACGGCCGCAAGGAGTTGAAACGGCGATGCACCGAGAGAAACAGGAGGGTCCTTAAGTCAGAGTTAGACAAATAATTCAATTATTTTATAGAATTATTTGAGGTCTCAGGGCTAGGACTTTTAGGCCTAAACAGACTTAGATAAGAGGTCAACTCCTTTTCTTAGAATTATAAATTATTATTGGAGTTAATAGCTTATAGTTAGTATTTTTCATTATATTTCCTATCGAATATATATCCTGAAGATAAACTTCCTTTTCCTATCTTATTTTAATAATCAAAGTTTCAAAATTCATAGAATACAATAGAGTTCTCTTTGTGACCTTTTAAATATTATCTAATATTAATGATAATATTAGTGATTTATATTTCCTATCGATGTTTATACTTACCTATCTTATGCTATAAAAAATGTTTTAAAATTATAGAATATAGAAAATTCATAGAATACAATAGCGTTCCCTTTGAAACTTTCTAAATATTATTTAATATTAATGATTTAGTTTATATTTCCTATCGATGTTTATACATCCTGATGATAAATTTATCTATTATAAAATTATAGAATATAGAAAATTCATGGAATACAATAGAGTTCCCTTTGTAACTTTCTGAATATTATCTAATATTAATGATTTACATTCATGTTGAGCTTGCAAAGCTTTTACAGCATTTTCCTGTGACCCTATTTTTTGCCCAGTGTTAAAGAGGAGTCCGCGATGTCTTGGGTTGGGATGCATTTGCCGGAATAATTGTTGCCATTATTTGCTCAAGGAATGACACACACACAACACACACTCCGGACGGGACTGGGAGCCAAAGGCAAGCCGAAGTCCAAGTCCAAGTCGAAGTCGAAGCCGGAGCAGATGCAGATGCAGGAGCAGCTGCTCTCCGATTACCCACAGATAAGATATCATAAAGCAGCCACTGCGACTCCCCTCCAGAATTTGCACTGATTATCTCCGGGGCGCACTTGAGCGCAATTTGCAAAGCAAACAAAGGCCAAACGGAGTCAGAATCTCTCTGTGTTTGCTTCTTTTTTTTTTTTGCCTTTTTTCCTGCCATTTTTGCTTGCCACAAATGAAATGCAATCAAAATGCCGCCTCGTCTCCGCTCTGCTCTGCTCTGTCCTGTGCTTTTGTTTTGCGGCTGCTCTTTAATTTATTTACACTGGCCAAAAAGCCACACCCCATTAACATTAGCCCCGGACGTAAGTGCATCTCAGAGCGAGAGAGCCAGCACCCTGCCAGAAGTTGGCCTTAAACTGAGGGGTATATTGGTTATTTTACAGGCAGTTTTTAAGTATTTCTATTAGCTTCAGTTTCCTTGTTGCATTAGTAATTATTTTAATTAAATAGTTTTGGCTGGAATTATCAGATAATATTTAAATAATTAACTAAGGCGGCTTTATAATTATTAAATTAAAGTAAATGTGCCTGAGATCTAGCAGAAATATATTTAAAATGATAGAAAAGAAATAACTTATAATAATAGTATATAATATGGGGTAAATTTTATATATTTTAAGTATTCCTATTAGCATTAGTTTGCTTGCTGCCCTAGTAATTTTTTTAGTTAAATAGTTTAGGCAGGAATTATCAGATAATATTTTAAATAATTTATTAAGGCGGCTTTATAATTATTAAATTAAAGTAAATGTGCCTAAGATCTAGCTGAAATATATTTAAAATAGAAAACAAATAACTTTAAATAATTCTTGGGCATAAAATAAGGGGAATATTTAATATATTTTAAGTATTTCTATTAGCATTAGTTAGTTTTATGATCAGTAAATATATTAAATAAATAGTTTTAGTAGTTTACCATTTATTTAAATTTATAAGATTAGAGTTAATGTGCTTGGGATCGACAAGAAATAAATTTAAAATAAAAAACAAATACTTATATTAAAGCTAAGCTAATTTTTGCTATTTATTCCAATTTACATAGAGTTTATTTTTATTTACTTAATATAAATGTTATGGGCTGCCTTAATGTTTATAAAGAAAGGATACCAACGCCTTCGAGTTACCTGTGCCCACCTGCAGCTGTTGCAGGTCCACATTAGGGCGAAAGCCTTTTATTAAATTTATGTTTGATCAACTTGCGGCGTAAAATCATTTTGTGAGATTTTTACCTTGCTGTTTGTTATACTTTTTACTTGATCCTTTTTTCGACTTGGTTTTTATTTATTGCTGGCTGCCGCATTATCGTTCCTGTGTTTGTTATGTTCTGGCCAAATGGCATGAAAGCGAAAATTTGATTGCAGGCTGCGGAACAGATTGCGGGCACTAAACGCTGGAGGAGGCAGGAGCCGCCACTCCTGGCGGTGATGGAAGCAGCTGGACGGGAATGGGATGGGGATGGGGATGGGGATGGGGATTGGGATGGGGATGAAGATGAAGATGGGGCGAGGCCAGGTGGAGAGCTTTAAGCCATATTGACGACAAATGACGACGACACTCTAGAAGCTGGGAGCGGCTCAAGTTAACGGTGCCAAAGCCAAAGCTAAGCTATTAAATCATTTAAAATGCATAAAAACTAATTTCGCTGATTAATTGCTCCGTGCTCCTGGTGGCGAGCTGATGCTGTGATGCTGTGATGCTGAGATGCCGCTGTCGCTCGTGGCCTTTGATGGAACTGGTCCTGTCTGCTCCTCCCTCCCCAAAGTCATTGATTTTATTTTCTCCCATTTAATATCCTCAGTCTGATGGCAGTCCATAAATTGGCCAGCCCGCTCTCTCGGCCATGTTCAATATTTTATGGGGTTTGCTAACAAAGGCCGGGTTATTATGACTTTGATGCTTAATCGCAGCCGAGTTAGCCATGGATTTCCATTAGCTTTCGTGCCTTTTAATTTATTTACTCTTTGCTATCTGAGCCCAAGGAATATAGAGCTTTGAGCATAACTAATGCTGGCCATAAATACGCCATTTCTCCGATCAAATTCAATGGCAATAATAATAATAATGGCTCAATAAACTATTTGAGTGTTTCCCTAATTTTTGATTAACTGCCTGATGTGAGTTTGGATTATTTATATATTCCCCTAAGACGATAATTAAACTCTCTCAATTATTTTAGCGTAGGAAACATAAATACTTAATTAAGAAACCCAATACAATCTTTACTTTATACTTCAATTTTGCTTTAAGATTACATATTTATTTATTTCTATAGCCAGAAAATACTCTTTGGCTTCCATTTGAGGTTTATTTAGACAAATATGATTGTAGATTGTTCCCTTCTGGGTTTTTTATTATAGTTTTTTTATAGTGCATCCCAGAAGCACCCTAATAAATGGTGGCCAGCCACCAGTTGAGGTATCATCTGCAGCAGCACACTCCACACCACACACCACACACACACCACACACACACCAGACCTGGTTGCCTCATATGCGATGCAAATTGAGTTGATTGAAAATTAATGTAAACATAGATGGACACTCCGCCTGGCCAGCCTCTGGCGCAAAACGTTTGACTTTCCATTAAAAAATAAATGACAAATACGCCCAGATGGGGAGCACATTTTTCAGTAGCCAACTTTGTTTATAAACATCAAACTTTTGTCAAGACTTTTGATGAGATGAATACGCCTTTAAGCACTGCCTGTGCTGATAACACCTCTCTGAAGTGTCGGCGCTTTGTCCCCATATTAACCCATCAACGAGACAAAGACAAAGAAACTTGGCAACCAACTAACGGCTATTCTTTTGTCTTCTGGTATTAATTTCCCATTTTCATTTTTCTTTTGGCCTAATGAGCTCTAAACGCTTTCCGTTTTTTTCGGTTGCTTGGGACATGAACTCGAGACAGGCGAATCGCGATTAGATACTTGAATAATGCATCAAATTAATTTGTTTAAAGACACAGCCCTGGAGTTAGCTTGGAGTTTCCCTTAGTAACTGAAAAATAATTAAAGAGTTCCAAAAATAAATGCTCAGTGCTTCCTAAAAATATCAGAAAATATTATATATATATATTGATATATTTAGGGAGTTAATTTTGAGTTTTTCTTAGTAATTAAAAAAAATGAAAGAGTTGCAAAAAATAAATGCTCAGAGCTTCCTTAAAATATCAGAAAATATATTAGATACTATTTTTTTAAACAACATTTGAACATTTTATTTGCTTAAAGTCACCAAATCGAATTTATTCTTGATATATTTAGAAAGTAAGCTTGGTGTTTTCTTTAGTAACTAAAAAATATAAAGAGTTCCAACAAATAAATGCTCAGAGCTTGCAAAAAATGTTATATATTTTTTTTAACAACATTTGAACAAATTATTTGTTTAAAGTCACCAAATCGAATTTATTCTTGATATATTTAGGAAAAATAATATTTCTCCAAATATATACCTTATGTGGTGATTTTTTAATCTAACTTATAATGTCTTAAATATTTATTTGTTATTTGTAAACCTTAGTTTAGTAACCTCACCTTGATTTAGCATAAGTCCCCTTTCCCTCCTTCTATCGCCTATTTTTTTTGTGTAATTAAGGTATCATTCACACCGTGTGTTCGCACAATCTAACGGTGTTTTGCTAAAATAATAATAATGGAAAAAACACAAACAGAAAGGAAAAACAAAACACAGAACCACAGACCAAATAAGAAAAAGTTGTCGCTGGCTGCTTCCGCTGAGCTCGGCCAACTAAAAAGCGGCAAAGGCAGCGACTCCCCTCCAATGAGTCAACATTAGCCGAAAAAAAGAACAAAACACAGAAAAAGACGAACAAATAGCAATTCTTGAACCCTTTCCATCCAGAAGCTTCTAAGTACTGCCACTTTTGCTGCCGCCACACTGGAACAAATCAGTGGTGTAAAATGTACAAATAAAAAAGAACTGATAAAGAGCAAGAACTAGGCTTGTTTATATTTTTTAATATTTTTTTTACAAATTATTAGAGCCTTTAGAGGGTTTGGTATTTTGTAGGAAGCCCTATAAAATTGTATTTCTAAGTTGAAATATTTTATATTTACATTACCAAAGGAGTTCTCTTCTTTAAAATTTTATTTGTTCTGTTTTTTTTTTTTTTTCAGTTTTCATTACATTTTATCTATTTACATTATTGTATATACCAAAAATAAGTATACATATTTTTTATAATTAATATATATCTGTTTTGTTTTTATAACAAAGCATTTAGAAGGTAGGTGTTTTGTAGAAAGCACTAAAAAAATATTATTTCTAAGTTTAAATATATTTTATTATTATATTTACATTACCAAAGCAGTTCTCTTCTTTGAAATTTCATTTGGTTTGTTTTTTTTGTTAGTTTTTATTACATTTTATCTATTTACATTATTGTACATTCCAAAAATAAATGTACATAATTTTTATTATTAATATACATTGGTTTTTTAATTTGTAACAAATGGTTTAGAGTTCTTAAAATATGTGTAACTAAACTATTTATCCCCTGAAAAACCAAATGCTTTTAAAGATAGTGTGTAAGTTGAAGTTGATTTGTTTATGGTATATTTTCCACATATTTTTCTGTAATATGTCCCTCCATATCTCTGATTTTTTGTTGTGCTTCCACAACTCTCCCCTCCCCTCGCCACATTCGGTGGCAGCCACTCGGCGCTGCTGCTCACTCACTCCACTCGCGCCGGCGACCTGTCCACGGTTGACAATTCTTTTAGTCTTTTAGTCTTTGACCTTTCGGCGGGCATAATTGTGTGTGCCTGGGCCTGGGACAATTAACATGAACTTTTAGCTTTGCTTAATTACTCGACGCTGTTGTTGTTCGGATGTCGTTGTTCTAAAAGTGACGCAAAAATACAAAGAAGAAAAACAGAGACCAAAAACCCAAAGAGCCGAAAAGAAAAAAAGCACCAGAGGTTAATTACATTTTGAAGAGCACGGCAAAAACAAATTGAAATGTTGCTGTTGTTGCTGTTGCTCTTTGGGTTTTTTGTTAATGGCACAGACATAAGACTTTGAAAAAACAATAACAATAACAGCAGGAGACTAGGACCGAAAGCAACAACAAACAACAAACAATGCAAGAAGCAAGAAATCAGTGTGACAATTATGTAAATGGACGGCACTTGGAGCTGTGTGAACTTCTTTTAGTTGCTTTTTTTTTCCTTAACTATTTTGTTGCTAAAAGCTTTGGATAAGTGAATTTGTTGTTGTTGCTGAAGGTCACACGGAGACTCTGGGGAAGTTACCGTTAAGTGGCTTCAAGATTGTGTCGTAAGTCATTTGTTTGCCAGCGGAGCGATTAGCAAAGGTTGACAGGGGCAAGACCATATTATAGATACATTTATTGTTTATTACGTATTTATTTCATTAGTTTCAATTTGATCATAATTCTTTGGTTTATTTTTAATTCGTTATGGCTAATAAGTCAATATTTAAGGGGCTTATCCACGCATATTAGTAAGGGAAAGGTATTTTTTATTAAGATTTGAGTACTTAATCATTTTATTGTTCTCTGCCACAAAAGAGGGATTTTATTTTATATTTTTTAATTAAATAAAAGCTCCTTTTTGTTATCTATTATGAATTTAATCTACATTCATTGTTTTAAAAGTGTTTCCCCTTTAAACAAAAGTCTTTTGTAGAGTATATAAAATGAATATAAACCAAGAAATGATCTGGTATATCTAAATCAAGATTATGGCATTTTTTTTCACCTCTAGAAAATGCTTTTCTATTAAAATTAAAGGCACATTTGAAGCACTTTGTTATAAGCTCCTTTTTGTTATCTGTTATGAATTTAATTTTCATTCATTGTTTTAAATAAAAGCCTTTTGTAGAGTATATAATATGAATATAAACCAAGAAATAATCTGGTATATCTGAGTCAAGAATAATGCATTTATTTGCCCCCCTATAAAATGCTTTCCTATTTAAATTAAAGCACATTTAAAGCACTTAAAATAGGCCTTCCTCCCTGCTAACTTGCCATTGGAATGACCCTCACCCAAATAGCTAACCACTCAGCCCTGGGGCACGCAAACTCTAATTAAAAAATATATAATAAAAAACCGAAAGAAAATAAAGTAAAGCTGCAAAAAGCAACTGAGCGTAAGCCTACATTTATTTCGTATATATACATGTACATATTTTTATTAATATGCGGCGGCCTGGGAAGCACGAGAATTTCGCATAAAATTATTCAGCTGAGGAAGAGAACGACTTCAATATGAAGTTAATGCGCCCATAGAGGAGCCTCCGCGCCCCACACAAAAAACTATAGATATAAAAAAGCGACTTTGTGGGAATAACAGCAACCGTAGTAAGCCACAAGAACTTGAAAGGCGGAAGAACGACGGAAGCCGGCGACAAAAAATGAATAAATATGTGGGCACTGAGAACAAAATTAAGTAAGCGGAAATCAGAGCCAGAAACTAGTTTGATTTTATTTCACAAAATACTTTAAAACCTTTAAAATTAACCTATAGGAATGTATAAATATAATTGTGGAATAATTATCCAATTAAATCATAGATTCTTTTTTAGCAAAGTATTCTTTTATAAAGCCTTTAGATATTAAAAGAACTTATCCCCTAATAGAATTAGAAATATATAAGACAAAATGTAGTTCCTTATAAGTTCCTTACCCTATTTAAATATTTTATAACCTGGCAACGAATCTAGGAGCTAATTTCTCTCAGTGATGGCCAGTAAGCCCCGATCTACAGTAGGCAGTCGCGTAATAAAGAGGAACAAACAAGCAGCTCACGAATTATGAACTCCGCCGACTTGGGCGGCCGGCCAATTCAGAAGCGATAAAAAGCCCCTCAATCGAACTACCGAACTTTCGACAGGTCTTGGTCAGTTTTTGTCAAATTTATCAATGGCCAAAACCAAAAACTACAAATTATGTGCATGCCAAGAGGGCTTAAAGTCCCGATCTTTATCGGGGCCACAAATCAGCAACTAAACGATCGGGGTCGGCTAAGAAAAGATCGGGAGGAAGTGTTGGAAATGGGGGAATCCCACACACACACACACACACACACACCTTAAAAATACCCCGTTTTCGTAGGACACAGTTTGGAGTGGAAAAGGTTTTTGTCATCGTTTTGTTGGCTCGGACACACCAGACGCCCATGAAGGATTTTTGGTAGCGGAGACTAAGAACTTTATTGGTCTTAAACAGATCAGCATAATTTGTTGTGGATCTGTGTATTTTTTATGTCTGATCTGTGTATTTATTTGTACATGTGTGGGGGCAACTTCCTGTGGGTAGTAAAAAAATAACAAAAATCAAAGAAGTGAATGAGTTCTTGGCTGGTAGAGTTCCCTAGAGAATTTTCTGGAGTTGTGGCAAGCTCTAAACTTAAGCTGACTGATATGAGAGCACTAAAACCAAAATTGTGTGATATTCTAGACATATTTAAATGCATATATAATGATATTTCTAGTAAAATCAATGCCTCGGGTTCTCTGTATAAAATATATAATATAAATTATAAAAGGTTATTACTAAAACCAAAATTGTGTGATATTCTAGACATATTAAAAAGCATATATAATGATATTTCTATTGAAATCAATGCCTTGGGTTCTCTGTATAAAATGTATAATATAAATTATAAAAGATTAATACTAAACCCAAAATTGTGTGATATTCAAGACATATTTAAAAGCATATATAATTATATTTCTAGTAAAATCAATGCCTCGGGTTATCTGTATAAAATGTATAATATAAATTAAGATTATTATGTCTAAATTCTGCACAACAAATCCGGAATATTTTGACAGACTTTTGCACATTAATTTGTGTCTAAACGCGTTGCTTCATATTCAGTAAAAAAAAGTAGTTTTCTGTAATGCTCAAGTTGAACTAATCAGGCCATGGATCTGTGGCCCGTGGCTCCTCTTTTCAGTGGGCAATTGGCAAATGAAATTGCCAACGCCCCGCCCCAAAGGCCGTAAAAAGCGATGCAACAGCAAAATAGTTCACATCATTCCATCTTTTTATGGCTGGCAGACACAGACGGATCAAGAATCGTGTCTGGGGATTTCAGCAAAGGATGTTTAGCATTGGTAAATGTGCGCTTATAAATTTAAAAACCTATAATAAAGTCATTTGCTGTGGTCAGCCACTTGGCCAGCAGCCAGCAGCCAGAAGCCAGCAGCTAGCAGCCGAATGGGGGCCCGGTCTCTTGGCCAACATCGTTACGCATGCGTCAAGAGAGTGCAAAAAGAGCAAGGAGGCGGCCAAGGAGATGGCCAAGACGGAGACGAAGGAGCACCGCAAACAGAACAGACAGCAAAGTGAGCAAAACAGGCACGGACACAGATAGTGGACAGAAGTGGACAGGTGGACAGGCGACAAGTGCCTTGGCAACAGCCAAATGGCCAAGGAAAATAGTTCCTCCAGGAAGCCTTGGCCGAAAGCCGACTATTGCGGTATTCTTTGGGGAAGGAAAATAATAATAATAATATAAAATAATTATTTAGAAGCGGAATATGCTTATTTAATAAGCTAATAAATCATTTTTATAATAATAAATCTTAGATTTAATTATTCCAGCAATATATATATTTTTACATATGGAAAATTGTACCTGGGAATTTAGAACATTTGTATTTATTTTGTTCTACACTAATAGGGAGTTATATTTGATATTCAATAATAGTTATTCCCCTCAATGAGTGTTATTTTAAATTTTAAAAAATCAAATAAAATATGTAAGTTATATATTATTTAAATTTAAAACATTTGATATGAGGTATCTCCCAGTTCGGTTATCCTGCACACTCCTTCTAAGATCTCAAAGGCTCCAGTTTATACACACTCCCTGCAGATATAGACAACGACTGCAACAACATGTCACACTGATTATTGTGTTCAATTTTAATTTGTGCAACATTTTGTGTTGCTTGCAGCACGACGCTATTGCTGTTGTTGCACTCGATTCATTTGATGGCCCCAAATGTGTGTTTCCTTGCCTCTTTCTTGACTTTTTTGTGGTGTTTTTTGCTATTTTTATTTTGCGTCAGCCTGCAGCTGACAATTGCCAGAAGGAGACGGCGAATCGGGACCAGATCGGGGCTGCAGTTAAAGCAGATTTAACTCGGATTTTCCGCTGCTCTCCTCCAGACCAGATATCAACTTTCTTTTAACCGTTCGAACAATGTCAAGAACTTTGCCACTTGTTTTTTGTTTTATTTAAACATTTTTTCCTTTGTCTGTTGGCTCGAAATCGATTTGCAATTGGCGCGCCATTTATCGGCGAGATTATTTTCAAGTCTTTAATGCCATCGCGCGACACCCACCGATAATCGAGTAAATGAATCGATCACATGAATTGAATCGCATTCGAGTTGATGGATTGAATCGCATGCAAAATGCGGTGTGTACTTAGGCATTGTCTTGTTGTGTATATGGTGTGTGTGTGTGTGTGCGAGTGTGTGCTTGTTGGGCTTTATTTGATCTGTGCCTTTGTTGTGCGGCGCTGCCGTTGATATTTTCTCACAATTAAGCGGGGCAAACGAGCGCGCAGGCGAACCGGCCATCAGCCATCAGTAATCAGCATCAAGTGGAATGGACAGTGGGACAACGCCAACATATCATATAAAAATAATAAAAATAATAAATAAATTCTATAGGTGTTCTGCGAATTTATTAGAATATTTAAAAAGGATTTTTCTGTGTTGTTTTGTGAAAAATGTGAGAAATGGAATAGAGAATATAGAATAGAGAATATAGAATAGAGAATATATAATAGAGAATATATAATAGAGAATATAGAATAGAGAATATATAATAGAGAATATATAATAGAGAATATATAATAGAGAATATAGAATAGAGAATAGAAAATATAGAATAGAGAGTATATAATAGAGAATATAGAATAGAGAATATAGAATAGAGAATAGAGAATATAGAATAGGGAATATAGAATAGAGAATATAGATAAGAGAATTTAGAATAGAGAATATAGAATAGAGAATATAAAATAAAGAATTTAGAATAAAGAATATAATATAGAGAATATAGGATAGAGATCATAGAATTCACATAACAAATTCCATTACGATCCCTTTCTTAAATATATTTTAAAGGAATTTTCATGCTGTATTGGTTTAATAATAATACATAATAATATGTAGATAAACCATAAAGAATTCTCTCTGAAAAAATGGAATATAATGTCTGCAAAATAAGTTTCATTTGATTAATATATAGAGAATATATTAATTGTGAGTTTTATAAATGAAAATCATCAATAATGCTTGTTTTTAATTATGAATAAATCTCAAATAATAAATATTAGCAAGTTTCTAGTTATCTATTAATATTTGCTATACTGATCCTGGGAATTGGGATTATCTATACTCCTGGAAATAAGTCTTAAAGACAAGGCATATTTATTTAGCAATTTCAAAGACTTAGAATCACATAAAGTGTGGCACAAAAATGTAATTTATACACGGGCGTATGAAATACATCGCATATGGTGCTTATTGTCATGATTATTATTGTTTCATTTGATTTTTTTCTGTTGGTGGTGCAGCTGCTGCCCCGAGAAACCCGGAGAGCCACCAAAATGGCAATCGGCAGTCAAGACAAGTCAAGTCGGGCCCCAACAACAAGTCAAGTTGGTCTTAAACTCAACTTGTCTCAAGACCAGAGACCAGGGACCAGAGAGAGGCAGTCGGGGTGAAGAATGGCCAAAGTGATTTTTAATTGTCAGCCTCAAGTGCTGTTCGAATGTGTGAACTTAATAAATCTCTGTGGATACGACTATTCCGCTTTGATTTCTCCTGTCTCTCTGTTTTTATATAAGTATACGCGGAGAAAATCATTAATATTTGCAAATATAATGAATTATTAATTAAAATATATACATACGTAGAGAGGCAGGTGTAAAAGACTGCCAAATTTAATTATCTTAATATATACATATCTTTTAAATATGAATTCTAAAAGAGATGTAAGCAAAATAAACTTGATATTATTACTATACACTTTCCTAGGCCTACTTAACTCTTTTTCTATATATAAATATATTTCAATTGAGCTGAAATTTCTCTGTGTGTAGGACAATTGACAATTGTTGGAGTTATTTTCATAATGCCTTAATTGAAACGCGACAACAAAACCGAGTAATGATTATGCATATCAATTATGCTCTCCACGATGCGGGGGCGTTGCTGGCTGTTGGAGCTGCCTTTCGGATGATGGATGATAAATGGTGGATACTCTGATCGGTGGATAGGTGGATCGGTGGATCGGTGGATAGGTGGATCGCTGGATCGCTGGATCGCCCTTGGCAATCAATTGGTCAAACAGGTGCTCGAGCTCCACTCGACTCCCGCTGAGATCTCAATTCAACTCGACTCGACTTGGGTCTTGATTGAAATGGTTCCTTTTCGTCCGGTTTTTCGGATTTTGATTGACGTACTCGCAATTAGCCATGAAATACACTTTATCAAGGGTCTTTTGCGCTTAAATAGCCATAAGACAATGCACTTCAACCGTATTTATATTGGCACATGTCTAATTATCCTTAATGCGTCTTATTTATGATCGTATTTTGTTGTGCAAATTTGTTTCCTGTTCTTAAGGCTGCTTTCCGTGGTAAATCCTGTCCACTTAAGTCGGCAGCTCTCCGGAGAACCTAAATCTCTCGAGAACTACTCGATAGTCTGCTAATTTATTGAATCGAAGTCAGTGGCGATTCCGGTTCACATCCCGGCGACAAAGTTGCGGACGGATTGTAGTTGGTTTATCCCAATAAGGCGATATAAACAATGTTTTACGGTGGCAGACTCGCAAATAAATTTGTGAATTATTGAGCCGAGGACTTCGCAAACTTATGGCGTGCAAATGAGGCTTCGGATTCCACTGCTGCTCTGTCATTTCTAAGTTTTTATCTTTTTTTATTCTTGGCTTCCTTTTACTTTTAGAAAATTTCGTATGAGTCTCTGCTCCCTGATTTCTTCGACTAATAGAATCATTTGGCAAAGTTGCTAGCCCGGTTGTGCAGCATTTTGAGTAATTAACTGCAAAGTTTTAGTGCAGCCAGCAGAAGGAAAAGATAGAATGCTGCAGATGTTGGTTCTGCGGTTCGCCTTTGCATTTGGCACTGGAAAAGAATATTTATTGCCTCGAACTCAATGTATGTTCACAGAGAAATTGCCTGTAACTTAGCTGGGTTTATTTGAAAGCTTTGAACTAGTTACTGATTAAATTGTGACTTCTCAAACAGTGTTAAAATATACTTTTACAATTACAATTAAATCTAATACTTAGAATATCTTAATGCTTTTGGTTTTATAGAGACATTTTAAAACCTAAAAGTTACCTTAAATATTGTGCTACAAATTCTCTTTAATTAAACATTAATAAATATTTTTGTATCATTCATTTTTAGTTATTCCTTTGACATTAGGTAAATTTAATTGGATGAAATTCTTCTTCGGAATGGGGGAGCATTTTCTACGCGTGTCTCGCTTGCTGGCTCGTCTAGCATTTCCTGTCCATAATGTGGAGGCTCCTCTTGGCTTGGTTTTCCATGGCCAAGACCCCTGGATTCTCGATTCTCGACTGTTGATTCCCCGAACATTTTTATTTATTTTTTCTCTCTCTGAGCGGGGCGACGACAATCATAATCGGCATTGACAAACGCACATTGCGTATACTTATCGAGTGTATGGCGCATTGGGCATTTTCCAACTGGTATTACAAGGGGAGATGGCTTTCAAAACATTCCCGAAAGGTGTCAAGATTATGTGCATAAATAATGAGATTTTCAGACAGCACTGAGTGGGCTAATTAATTGATTTGGCCAAAGGTTAACGCTGGACAAATACGACAAGGAAATTGGGTATACTTCTTGACTGTTTACCTTCATTACAGAGTGTGGTCCGTGTGCCTGATTACTAACAAGAACATGATAGATTAGGAAATAAGTACTAACTTAAATAATCATTCCTTAACAAGAACCCCAGATGTTCTTAATTACATATTCTGTTTGCTCAAGTCTGTGCCATTTGATTCCATGTTTATACTCATTATTCTCATAAATTGGAGCGAATAGATGTGGCTCTTTCCAGTTTTGGATCCACTTCTTGTTTACTGGTGATTTTTAATTTTCATGCTCGTGTGCGTACTCTGGTTTGAAAATTTTTGGATCGCTCGTTACCAGAGAATCGGCCAGAGAAAAGCTCAGAGAAATGCTGAGAAATGGCAGGGAAATGGAGAGGGAGGGGAGACGATAAAGCCAAAGTGTTTACGAGCTGTTTAGTGTTTGATGATCGTCGGGAAAAGCTCTGGAAACTCAGTTCCATAGCCATACCCATAGCCATACCCATACCCATTTCCATTTTCATTTCTCCACCCCTCCCGCTGCTGCATTTTCCGCCAGCCGACGATCTGGAAAAACTTGTAACCTTGCAGCCTTGTCATTGTCATCATGCAGACAGCCAAAGAGCTGCAAGTCGGAGGAAGCTGGGGCTGGAACCCTGGCCAAAGCCAGAGGTTGGCAGGCAGATCGTGCAAGTCTTGTTAGCATTTTTCAGCCATTTCCTTTTTACATGCAAAGCCCCCCAGAAGAGTGCGGGGAACAAAATATATGTGTATATATAAGCTCGCAGAAGAAATAGAAGCGAGAATGTTAGTCCAGTTCCTTGGCATATTGACTTAAACAATTGATTTAAAAAATTATATATTACCTTTTTTCCTTATAAATATATAAATATTATTGATATATTCAAATAACATAAGGCGGAATGATTTTATATATATTTTTTGTATTTTTTATTGAAGTTTCGAAAGGCTTCATAATATATATTATTTATTTTTGCTATTAAAAGCCTAAAAATATTATGTTAAATGTATAGACTAGGCAGGGTTTCCTTTCATATTATAATAATTATAAATAATATATATATTTTATCAATACATTGCATATACCCTCGATAACTGCCATTGCGGGGTACTAAAAAATATGTTTAAAAGAAAACAAAAAAATTATGTTCGATATCAATTTCGCGTGGACACATGCCAAGAGACACGCAACGCCACCAACACGCGCACAACATTTATGGTCCCCCCCCTCCCTCACAGTTTTCCAGCATCCTTAAGCCCCGTTTTTCCTCACCTCTCGGGAAATTGAAAATCAAGAGACAGGCAGTCCGAAAAAAAAACCCCGTTGCCGTTTGCCTCTACTGCCCTCCATTGGAAGATGGTGAAGATGCCAAGGAAGGATGGTGGTTTGGGATGAGGCAGAGGATGGGGAGGAAGTAATTACGTCTGGCAGCGGATGGGAAGTAAATATAGAAAATTTATAAAATACTCATTGAAATTTCAGATACAACTAGACTTTTATTTAAATTATAAAAGTCCTGTATTAATGAGAGTTTAACCTAAATTAATTGAATTTGAGAGATGTGAGTGCCAGAAATATCTATAAAGGCAACCATTGAAATATATATATAAATACATTCAATCATTTTTATATGACTTTAGTATTAAGTATGTTTTATTTTATAAACCACTTATTACATTTAATTATATCATCAAAGACTAGATAATAAGTTTAATAATAACTGTAGGCCTTATTAGATTTTTTATTAGCAATCTCTCATCAATATTTCTTTAATATTAATATTAATTATTATATTAGATTTTATTATATTTATTATATTATATTATATTATTCTATTTATTATATTTTTTATATATATTATATATATTAACCTCTGAAAAGTATATTAAAACCCTTTGAATAATTTTTATTATTCGTATATTTTCAAACTATTAAATATATATTTTTATAAATCACTTATATTCTGAATTATGTATTTAAAGGCTCACCATAAGTTTATTAATAGCTGTAAGCCTAACTAGTNAATATATATTTTTATAAATCACTTATATTCTGAATTATGTATTTAAAGGCTCACCATAAGTTTATTAATAGCTGTAAGCCTAACTAGTATTTTTATTAGCATATATAAATCACTCATAAATATTTCTTTTATATTATTATCCA
>VNKC01003729.1:0-41213 GCA_008042775.1 Drosophila pectinifera
GCAAAAAATTTATTGTTTCTGATCTCTAAACTCAATATGCAGATTAATTAACCTAATAAAAACTAACACAGAACTGCTTTCCGAATTGAATTTGAGGCTGTTTTGACTTTGTTATGAAAATTTTTAAGATTTAAGGACTCAAAAATGCGTAAACCTGAGGTCTTCTGAACAGCATATCTTGGCCAAAAATGGAATTTAAGAAAAATGCTGTATATGGTCCGATTCACCGTTAAAAGCTTAATTAATTTTGTTATGCATATTTTTAACCTTGAGTTTTCCCTAAAATTAGGACATAAAAAACCCCATTTAAGGACCCAAAAATGCGTAAACCTGAGGTCTTCTGAACAGCATATCTTGGCCAAAAATTGAATTTAAGAAAAATTCCGTATATGGTCCGATTCACCGTTAAAAGCTTAATTAATTTTGTTATAAATATTTTTAACCTTGAGTTTTCCCTAAAATTAGGACATAAAAAACCCCATTTAAGGACCCAAAAATGCATAAACCTGAGGTCTTCTGAACAGCATAATTCGGCCAAAAATGGAATGTCAGTCAAATGCCGTATATGGTCCGATTCGCCATTTAAAGCTTAATTATTTAGCAATAAAATATTTGAAGAATTTAGGAAATTTTTTTTTGCCAATTTTTGAAAAAATGATAAGGGGTTACATCATTAAAATTGTCAAAAATTGGCAAAAAATGAATTGTCTCTGATCTCTAAACTCAATATGCAGATTAATTAACCTAATAAAAACTAACACAGAACTGCTTTCCGAATTCAATTTAAGGCTATTTTGACTTTGTTATGAATATTTTTAATCTTGAGTTGTCCCTTAGTCTGAGGCATAATTTGGCCAGAAATGGAATGACAGCTAAATGCCGATTATATTCCGCCAAACAGCCAAATGGCGTTCATTTGGTTTCAGATACTAGGCGAACAGAGGATACTAGGCAGCAGCCGGCAGTTTTTTTGAATCTTAAGACGTACGCAGCATTATTGTGCGGCCTACAAGTATGCTACAAAATAGGGTTTCCGGTAACTGATGTTTCCGGTTGGCCGAAGAGTACAGCGGAAATTATTCAGAAATTATTATACAAATTTATATTCTTAACAGCATATTTTCATTATTATTATTTAAAATTAAAATATGAGAAACAACAATTTTTGAAAATTTTATAATGGGTTACATTATTAAAACAGTCAAAAATTGGCCAAAAATTTATGTTTGAACTAAATGTGCAAACTTATTAACTACTTAAAAACTAACGTAGAACTGGCCGGCCCCGCCAATATTTTGAATATTACCATGGCTCTGAAGTCTGATGGAGTGACTGGTTCATAACTGGTTCCAACTATCGCCGAAATATCGCGGCGTGTCTTCCCCAAACAAAGCTGTGGGTACCGGGTATCTCACAGTCGGTCAACACTCGACTGTAGCTATCGTACTTGTTTTTTAATGATCCAACGTCAAGTTATGCAAAACCAGAAGTACAATATGAGTATAACCCTGAAAACTTTTGTTTATTAAGGATTATCTTACACCAGATCCTCCTTTCCCCTGTGCCAAATTACTCCACGAGAAACCTGCAATGTTTTTGCCAACTTTCACTCAATTAAAGTCGAGTTCAATTCGAATTGCGCCAGCCTTGGTAACTTTTTTCCAGTAACTTCAACTTAATTACAATATCGAATCTCCTATCACCAGATATCCAATGCCGTATCCAACCACCCCACCACCATTTCTTTCCATTCGTCAATTAAAGTTAGGTACAAAGAGTTGTTTGTTTCTGTTTTTGTTTCGTTTTTTGGTATTTCGTTTGTTTTTTGTTATTTTGTTTTGTTTTGGTACATTTGAGAACATTCATTTCGAATTTTAATATATTTTTCAATTTAAATTTTAACTACACGTAGGCATTATACATTTATATACGTATGTTTGTTTTTCGATATCTGCTGCGATATCGTTTACACCACTTTCACTGGCTTATAATTACATTAACATTTATATATAGAAGATATAGTAGTAGCTTTATATGAGGGATTTCGGATCGCGGCTCTCGATAGCGCCTCTCTCTGGCAGCGATTTCCCATCGAAGGTACACAGAGATATAGATATATATGCATGTAGGTAGCTAGCAGGTAGTCCCAGACCATTTCTTTACACATAGACATACTCAATATCGAGAGATAAAACACATCTAGATGCGGTTGTCAAGAACAACTCATGAACTCATGAACTCAGAAGCCAATTTGGGGATAAATGCTGCAGTTGAAGGGTTAGGGAAAGGAGTCCAAGTGCCTAGTAATACAAACATTCGCGAACGTAGTTAAATTTATGTGTGTATAAATTAATCACAATTGAATGGGAAAATATTTACAAAAAATACTCAATCAAATCGCGGAACAGGAACGGAACGGAACAGTCCCATGTCCCAACCCTTGCCCCCTTCGTTTGGATGTACAACTCAGGTTTCGATATTCAGCTTCAATCAAGCTGCTTCTTCAGATCTCCACGACCCAATTATGCCCGCTCCGGACACTTGGTCTGGACAATTGGCGCCTTGGCCGGAGCAAGACCCGGACCACCAGCTCCTTCAGGCAGCATTGCCGTGTGCACAATGATCGCCGGGTGGTCCTCACTCTGTGGATGCAACTCATGCGACTCGCCGGGCGTGAGACTGGCCAGGGCGGCCAGCAGATCGTGATTGACCAGCGGCTCACCCTCCTCGCGCGGCTCCCAGCCGGCTGGCGGCGAGGCGGGCGGCGAGATGAGGAACTGTTTGACCGGTGCCGGCGGCTGCAGGTTCTTGTTGCTCACCGGTGTCACCGGCTGGGCGAAGTAGCAGGTAATCACCGTCTTCTTATTGAACTCGTACTGGTGCAGCTTGATCCGCGCATTGGCCGCCGCGATGGCGTTGTCGTAGTTAACCCGCAGGCGCCGGAAGCTCCTTAGCCACTGGAACGTGGCCGATTCACTGAATGTGCGGAAGAGCTCCTCCATTGCGTGCTTCAACTCTGGATTGGCGAAGACCTCCGAATGGATGTTGGTCACGATTATCGAGGTGGGCAGGTCGTCGAACGAGTCGGCGTCCACCTCCGGCTCCGTGTCGCTGTCCACGGTTGTTTCCAGCGGCAGCGACGGATGCTGGCTGGGCAGGCCGTCCGCGGCATTGATGAAGATGTCCTGGTCCGGTGACAGTTTGTCTATGCTCCCGCCACTGCTGCTATTCTGTGTTGACTTCAGTTTGTGGCTCTTAGTGTTGCTTCCGCTATTGTTGTTGTTGTGATTGCCGGCGCGCGGTGTTGCTGGAGCGGCCTCGCTCGCCTCACCAGATCCTGCATCAGCGGCTGAAGCGGCCGGATCAGGGGGAGCGGCGGAGGCATTGTTGTTGGTCTTGGCGGCGTCGGACATGTCTGGCTGAAAAATGAAAAGAGGAAAGCAGTTAAGAGTGGTTTCAATAGGGAATAATTTATAAATTCTTTAAGTTTCCCGATTATAGAAGAACGACCGTAAATAGTAACTAGAATTTTAGTTACTATAACTGGAGCTTTTGACAATTTGAATTCTATTAAGAACAATTGAACATCTCCTTATCTTTATATTTATAAATATACTTTAAAGGCTTTTATTGTACAGTAATTTCCAAATTTAGAGCTGTCAGTTGGTCAGCCATTCGAATATTTCTAAAAAAAATACAGAAAATTGGTAAGAGGAGCTTGCAAATGAATTCCCTTCCTCGCTTTTCCCGACTAACCCAGGTAAGTACACAAGGCCCGAGGGTGTTGTGGGTAAACAGTGTCGGTTGTTTACGTAACACGTTTGTAGCAAATTTTCGAGCGCCACGCTAGGACAATAAAAAGGGCTTGCTTCCTGCACACAGCGCCCGCTAGCCCGGAGTCCTTCGACAGAACTACGAGACCAAAAACTACAGACGTGTCTGAAGTGCGGGAAAGGGGTGGGCTAGTAGCGGGGCTCCAGGAGTTGGGGTCCTTTGTATAGACACGTGAAGCTAATCAATAGGTCTACGAGGAACGGGGACGTGTCAAAGGGGGAGAATCCGATGGTGACGCACTGTTGATTCACAACTGCTCTTGATTTTATTGTTCTGCCCCAAGGAAGTGGGAAAGAGCCAGACGGCTGATTAATAGTGGCGAATTTTTTGTGAATGAATGAATTGGTGGGGAACTTCTGGCGCCACGTTGCTGGCGTCATTAGAGCCAGGAACAGTGACGTGTGTCGGCTTTCGCACCTGTGACCGACACGGCAACCTATTCCCTGGAAAGCGGACGGGCGCCGGGAACCCGCCGCCGCCGTGTGTTTTATTTTAATAATAATTGCACAGACGGTTGGGGCGCCCCCCATTTGTATGCTATAAAAATAGCATTTCTCTTAGACGTTTATTGCCACCCATGAATCAGCAATATGCAGTGAGTTAATTATATGCCGCTTAGCCCCAGGCAACTGGGCTCCTTCCCCCTTCTAATGGCCCAATGCAAATGGTTATTTGCGTCGCTTTGGGCAGACAAAATTGGCTTAGGAATTTGGCGAGAGATTTGCCAAAGTTTTTACGAGTCTCGCCTTGGAATTGGCGCATGGCGATGTGAGAATGTTTGCCTTGAATTAATTAATTAAAATTATGTGCATACATTAAGGCCGAAGTTTGGTTGGAACTTTTTTTAAGGACTTTAATTGGACTTCGGGTTAGGATTTAGCCTATCTATATTTGTAATTATCTTACAAGGCTTTACATTAGTATTTAAAAATTTAGCTTAAAGAATTGACAAGAGAGTAGAGTTCAAGCCAACTTTCGAGACAATCGAGATATTTTATACATACACTATACACACTATACAAATTATATATATTTATACACTATAGACACTCATACATATATTAAGAGTATTATTACTCCATAAAATAAAATCTCTTTTAGTTTTCAATTAGTCTAATTGTCGTTATAACTTTTAAAATCTTCTTCAGAGTTATGAAAAGTTTTCTTTCAGATTTGTATCTTTTTTAATCACGCAAATCGCGCCCAAGGTGAAATGCTTTCTAATTTAATTAAATTGCAGCGCCCTTGTTTATGATAAACCATCTTAAACACACACAACTTATGTACTCCGAAAATTGAATAAGCACTTGAAAGGTTTGACAAGGCCAAGTGCCGGGTTTTAAAGCGTGCCAGACGCGCCTTGGGCGCCCCTTCTCCCCGAAAGGATATTTCACTTTCCATTTTATTTCCAGTTTTCGCTTTCGTTTTGTTTTTTGTGTTGATTTTCACCTCAACGCAGCCAAGAGCGTGGCTAACAATAAAAACAAAGGCCAAAAAAGAACGCAACGACGAGTTGATCTATTTCCGGATGATTGATTTCCTCGAAAGGACGACACACCCACACAATTGTTACTTTGGTGCTTCGAAGGAAAGTGGAGATGTGAGAAGGGGCGGAAAATGGAGGGAAAATATCGAAGGGGAACTCGTTCATGACGTGTGCACTTTGTTTGCTGAGGGTCCTGATCCCTATCTCGGGAGCACGAGGACGCGGGCAACTGCAAGTCAGCATAAACGAGCTGCTGGCATGCAAATCGCAAAGTGTGACGTCATTGTTCCTGCACGCAATCCGCAGTCCATGGCGAAGAGCCTAAGAAAGCCGGCCGAGCGCACTTTAAAACTAGACAAAAGTAGCTCTCTGGGTCCCGCCCCCAAAATATGAGGGCGGCAGTACTGCCTTGGTTTCGACACGATGATGAATTGCCTGCCGGTCGTTAGCCAGCGACCTTCACTCATTCATAATTGCTGTCATCATTATATCAAGTGGTCGTCGCCCGCCCCGGGAATCCTGCCATTCTGCCAGCACGCTGCCAGAGCACCTAAAGCACCCAACCATATAGCCATCCATATATCCATTCATTCAGCTAGCTATCCATCCTCCGGCTCACCCCACCACGTGAGTCTTTGCAGACTTGGCCGTAAGTGGCCTGCCCTCTCCAAGGCGCATTCTTTAAGTTTCTCTTTTCGGAGCAGAGTGCAAGCAAATTTAATAAAAATTTAATGCTTTTAAAATATACTTAAACCCCAAAACTTGAAACTAACAATTTTGCACTCCAATGCTAATAAAAACAAAGAGATTTAAGGCTAACTTATCATATTTAATGTTAGTAACTCAAGTGCTATTATTTATTATGCTATAAAATTGCCAGAAGTCTGGCAAATGAAAACATGGCAAACTAATTAGTTTCTGATATTCCTAGAAATCAGAAAAGCAATCATTCTATATCAGTGATTTCAGTAAATCCCTTGCTCCTCCGTTAAATTTTCAAATGTAAATGAATTCTACTTGGAACACCCACTCAAAATTGATCTAGCGTGTGAGTGTGAATACAAATGTGGGCCACGAGTTAATCAGTTTTTGTGGCCTTATTTACATTATCGTCTCGTTTTCGTGACAAAAGGCAAATCCCGTTTCCATTACAGCTGCAGTTGCAATGCGAATATGCAAATAGCACGAGGGGACGGATTAATTTGATTTTCCGCTGCATTTTCACAACTCTCCTCAACTTGGATATTTGCGATTGATGTATTACCGCTGCTGGGAATTTAATTAAACCGCTCCGGGGGCCGTATGTCGAGGTCGACGAGCGTAGGTTTTGTTATTCCAAAGCCCTGCGGTTGCTGTGGATGCTCGCTGCCCTCATACTTATTTGAGTGGCACAGACCTGAAAGCCTGCAAGTGGCGTCTCTGCGCTGGCCACATGTCACACGTGGCTGCAACCGGATTCCCTTTAAGGCAGCATCAAAAGGTCAAGGGGTCGCAGGTTTCCTGTTATTGTACGTTTGCCAGGAGTTGTGTGGCACTGCGATGTCATAGTGTGGGTGTACATGCGAAACTTTAGCCGTTGCTCAGCTCAAGGAAGCTCAGGGAAAGCATTAAATTGATTCCTAATTAGTTTGGAAATTTCCTTTGTTCGGGTCTCTCTTATCGCTTATTTTGTTCCCAGTGCAGGCTCAGTAATTTCTGGGAAATGTAAGACGCACGGCACACACACCACAAATTTAAGTACACCTATCTTGAGGCTGCAGCTGAAAGTACACACGCTTTTGAGCCCTCTGTAATTGAGCTTTGAGTGAAGAGGCGGCTCCGCTGCCAGCAGGGCTGCTGTGGTTAGATATAATTACCGCCAAAGGTCACAGGCCAAAGGTGGAGTTTAGCTGGAGCTCGGTTCGTGGGTGGCATCCAACAAATGGTCACAGCCACGCAAAAGTAGCTTAGCTTTAGACTATAAATGAGCGATTTGCTCTTTTCTTTAAGCTTAAGTTTATAAAATGAATAAGTTAAGTCTCATAGGCCTCGTAAAATATTGATTTGAATCCCTTTATCGAGTAAGCCAAAAGTTAAATATAAACTGGAGGTTCCCTCCTCCATACAAGTCACAGACATAACTCAATAGAGGAATTAATTATGCTACAAGTTCCCAATTTATTTTTCGTTCGGAATAAACCTTAATTTGCCTTCTAGTTGCGCTTCTGTACTCACAGATTGCTCTCCCACTAATTCAATAGGGAATAGGGAACTCCGAACGGACCGCCGCGTGGGCTTGTTTTGTGGACTCATTAAACGTAATCCCGTTATTCATTGAGCGCCCCCGCCAATCCCTAACCAGTCACAAGGGGCGGCTATATAGCTATAGTTGATACTGTTGATATTGTGACCTCTGGTTAGGTATTAGCATCCCAGAGCCAGAGCCAGCATCCCATACACCCGTCCCCCTAACTCTCGTAGAAGTGCGGTGAGCCCGGGGAATTTACTGAGTTGGCTGAATTTACCTTTGGCATTGCATGACAATGTCAGGTTTTCGTAATTACCCGACACTTCCAGGCATGAACTGTTAATTAAATCATTCACACACCGTTGGGCACACACCACAAATAGGTTTTGGCTGAACAAATTTTAGCAGCAAATGAATATGAGAAATGGCTTTTCCCATTTGCCACCGGTTTGGCCTACCAAATGTTTGGGGCTGAATATTCTTGCCATTTCTGACTGGCTCTCGATTGGAAATTGTAAACTGTCGATGGTTCAAAGTTTGGCCCATCGCACACCCCTCCGGCCCACTGCAACTTCCACAAATTGGATTGTTATCACTCAAAGTCCTTGGGCGATTTTCCGAGAAGTTTTCCCTCCACTCCCCCAGACCCAGACCCAGCCCTGCCCCTTTGTTGTCGCCTGTCACTCGCAACTGTGTACATCTGTACGTCTGTATCTGTTTGAGCCCGTCTTGTCAACGCTGTGACACCAAAATAGTTTTGGCCAACTTGGCTATGCAAAAGCGATTTATATTAAGAGCAGCCCATCGCCGACATATGTTACCGAAAGTCAAAGTCACAGGGGGGACCAAGCTAGTTTACATTGAATTCGATAGCCTTTAGTGGGTGCCTTTAATTCCGCTTAAATTATGCGAAATCGGAACAATTAAGTTGCTGAAAAATTCTGTACTGTAGGAACCTATATTAGTTAACACCAGCCACCCTTAAGGACATTCACTTTAATTTTAAGCCTTGATATGCTTCCATATTTCAAAATAATCAATTTAAAAATATTATCACAAACTTAGCTTGTTACTTTTAGAAGAGCTTCTTTCTGACTAGACCTCTAAGTAGGCTGATTACATCTACATATTTTAAGACGCGACTATTAGCCAAATAGACATAGAAATCTTGCCTGAAGACAAGTAAATTTGTATAATACATATTTTTCAGTTTCCAGCTATGACACCTCACTGGTGCAACCTCAACACTTAGTGTGGTTATATAGAAGTTTTGCTTTGAAAAGGTAGTTGAGAATTTCAGATGCCAATGTTGGTTTGGTAATTACTTTTAGCTGGAAATACCATTGGCATTGCAGATTCTCTTATTTATATTTATTTTCTATTATTTTCTAGCTACTACAGTTACTTTTTCTCAATGTTAAATAAGTTCCCGAGGTATACAATGTATACTTTTGTAGACTAAATAAAATGTGAAATGAAGTCAAGGTGGCTCCAGCTCTTCCAGTTCCCGAGAGCCTGGAGCTCCAACGGAAGACAGACAGACGGACTATGATGAGTTTAGTTTACTTTACTTTACTTTATTTTCAGACACTAAACTCAATAAGAAAGTTTGATTTGTAAACCAGTGCTAACGACAGTTTCTCAAGGGGCAGGTTCAACCGGTTAGAACTCGCTGGCTATCGTAAATCATGGTCACGGTAGTTCCCGCTGGCCGCTCCTTATCACCGCCGAGATTTGGTCCCCACTGACGCACCAAATGAACGCATCCAGGCCTTCGCTCCCTCGCCGCCACAAAGATAACATTTGGCAGCGCCTATTATCGGTAATTGAGACGTTTTACAGCCCCTGCATGCTCCCCAGGCCCGAATTGAATAATTTTAGTCGATATATAGTAGAACCGTCGCGACGCCGATGCCAATCAGGCCGCCAATGTGTTAAGTGAGTTAGGGGCACTCGGCCTCCTGGCCGACGTGACGTCAGTGCAAGTGCAGCGCGGGCTCCAGCCAAACCCAGCCAATTGACGAAAGCGGTCTGTACTAAATTCATAAATTGGCAGGCAAGTCCGGGGAAAAGGCAACAAGAAGGCAGCAGACGGAGCTAGAAAACGAAACCGAAATAGCATAGAATGGACAACGCAGAAGCGACAACAGCCACATCGTCGATGGTGGAAAAGATGAGTTGCTTTTATTTTAAAATCGTTTCATTTATTTTGCGTCAGCAGCCTGCGCTCGACCGCTCAATGAGGAAACGCTGCGTATACATAATTTCTGGGCAAATATACGCACTCTCCATATCTGTCCGCCGCCGATTGCGGCCGCCGGTCTCTCCCAATCAAAAGCATAGACGAGTGATCTTTCCTTGGCCCGCGGGACGGACTACACGCAAAGTGTTTGATATGCCTTTTACAGGCTCTTTAAATTGCCTTGTTTTTGAGTGTTTTTATTTTAGCAGCATGCTAATCGCACTAGTTTCAAGAATTTGTTTTCAAATCCCACTATCACTATTTTGAGCAATAACAAAATACATTTGTCCATCTTTTTTTACTTTTAAATTCGGCTTGAAAAATAAGTCACGTTTTGGTAGAAATCTAGTAACTTACTATTTTCAACAGCTAAATGCTAATCGGATTTATTTTTAATTTTTGCTCTTGATTCAAAGCTCTATCAATCTACTCAATGGTTCTTAAAATATACATAGTTATAATCTTTCTGTCGGAAATTAATTTCTATTTTGGAAATGTTATCAGTTGTTCAGACATTTTACAATCAAGATTCTAATGGCAATTATATAGGTAATCAATTTAATTTCATAGCTAACACGATGCTGTATTGAAATCGCTTCAACCTTTAATGGGATAATAGCTTAACAATCAGCCACATTTATTTCTAGCTTTTTCCAACAACTGGATAGATAGTTGGCTCTAAGTAGCCTTGTTTCTTTTCGAAAATCATTTTTAATTCCCGGCATTTCGTTGCCATGGCACAAATGATTCACTATCTTATTCACAAGTATTAATTTGTCATAATTTAGGGTCGTGCCCCCTCTGAAAGTCCGAGCAGCTGGAAAAGGAATCCGGATCGGAGAGTGAATCCGTCTTGGCCCCCAGACACGGAGGCGACGCTGACGCTGGGCAACGGCGGGGCGGGGACATTCATGGCATTGGGGAAAAAGGACTGAGTCGCGCAAAGGTCGCTATGCAAAGCCAAGGTCGGGATTTACAGCCAGGTCATTGTGTTGTGCTGTGTTGTGTTGCCTAGCTGGCAGCAAGGATGCCCACGCACACGCCCCTGTCAACTGGCCGGGGTAAAAAATAGAATCAAATATGGGGGGACAGGACCGGAGGAACAACAACTCTCGCACTTTATTTGCATTTCTGAATTTATTGCCTTCGGTTTCGCTGGGCGCTGCTTGGGGAATTCTCGGGAATCCAACGGCGAAGGCATTGGTTTTTGGAAGCAACCAAGGGCTTCGGCCGTTCCTCAAAGCAATTAAAATTAAAAAAATATATATATATTCGTAAAATAAAATAACCAAGGCAGTAGCAACAAAGCCACCGCAGCAGGAGCAGCAAGTCAGCCTCAATCGCCCTCTCTAATACGTCTTCATCTTTTAGCCAAGGACTTGTCACGTTTGAAATTCAGGCCACAACCGCTGAGTTAAGGACGCCAGCCACAGTGGATGGAAGTCCAAGAAAAACATTTCTTTATTAACTTTAAACTTGTGTTTTCGTTGAAAATGTACTTTAGTTCTTGCCCAGAACAGATTAAAGAAAGATATACCAGTCAATCTTAAATCTAAAGGTTAAATCTCTATAATACAAACTGAAAAACTATTAAAATGTTACCCAAAAACATATAAATTACCTTTAACTCTATAGAACTTACTTCCAAGTCCCCTTAGATTTTTTCAGTTTCAGTTTAAATGTAAAGTTTACTTCAGGTTTAATGAAAATTTATCGTATTTATCAAGAAACTTATATGTGGCTTTATTCCATTTAATTCAATTTTATTTTGTAAGCAAATTTCCCACTAAAAACCATTTCAGGCTTTAATTTTAAAGTTTTACCACAGTGCTGCGGTTGGGAAAGTATGCGATAACAATAACATCTCTTCCACTATGTGGTAGGTGTTTTGGGGGCTACTAGGCTGTCAGTCACGGTCACGGCTGCACCCACATCCCCCATCCGCCCCAATCGGAGTCCGGCAAACAAAGGATGCGGACAGCCGAAGGAGAGCCGAGGAGAGCAGCTGATGGCCGAGCGAAGGAGGAAAATTCAATAACAGCAGCGCAGAAAACAACAACTACCCAGCACCCACGCAAGAGTAATGCGAGCAGCGGCAACAACAGCTGCTGCAGGATTGCTGGCTGGGTGGTTCACGGCATGAATTCGAGGACTCAAATCATTGAAACGCAACCAGACACGCCGAGACCGTCTTACTCTTTCATGGAGTTTACACTTAAATCAAGGACAATTTCAACAAAATGTGGATTATTTAAACTCTGTACTTAGTTAGCCAATATTATTCCATTTAAAAATGTTGAAAACCAATATATTAAGTGAAACTGATATTTCAATTGGTGATAACAATATCTGAGAGTTATTGGTTTAATGTTTTTTATATTTCTCATGAAAGCTTGGCAGCACAAGGAGTCGGGATAATATATGTACACATATGCATATATTCATTTTAAAGATATTAAAACAATATATCTTCGACACAAATAAGAACAATAGGAAATCCCCTTGGGATACAATGCTTCATCATAAAAATTGATTTATACCTAACTGCACTGGATGGGGGCTATATTTGGAATTAAAATATATCCATGATATGCAAAGTTTTTAGCAATATATGAAACCCAATCGGAAAAGGGTATATGTGGCATAATTTATTTTAATGTTGTTATATTAGTTTTGGTGTAGAGGGCATACAAAATTCGGCCTGCCAGTCACTTTTCCTTTTCCCTTTCTTTACCTAGCCAATCTGCAAGGAAACTGTAAGCTAACATAATAATTATTTAATATACTTAAATTTGAAACAATGCTCAGAATTTTTGAAGATTGTTGCAGAACGAAAATTCGAGATTTTATGTTTAGTCCCAGTTTCCTCATGTTTGTATTGAAGAGTATAGAAAAATGTATCAATATTTTTTGTGATTTTTCAGCACAACTTTTTTTGTCGGCTAGTGATGGCGGTGGCGTGTGTACAAAAACAAATGAGCAAAGGGGGTGGCTGCGGTGCTTTTGTTGCTGCTGTGATAACCTTGTACTTTTGTGGTGATAAAAACAGTTTGGTTATTTCTGCTGCTACAGCAGCGGCATTTCCCTGAATGTTTATAAACAAAGCCAGAGGAGACACAGACAGAGACAGAAGTAGGTATAGGGGCGGGGCGGGTGTGCAGCAGTGCCACCACCAAGACAGCAACAATTCGCACATAAAAGTCAGCTGCTGCGCGGCTGCATTATGTAAGAACTCTTTGTAAGAGTGCATAGTATTTCTTTATGTACCAATTTACTCACCTTTTTTATAAACTATTCGGAATTTAGAGACTAATTGCGACGTTTGTGCGACGCGCCTTCCCCTCTCTGTTGTTGGGGCTGCTGTTGTTGCTGCGGCTGCTATTGTTGCTGTGGCTGCTGCCCGACGTAGTTGTTATTGTTGTTTGCAAAAGCAACGGTATTCTTCGAGGGCAGAAAGTGCAGAATCTTCTGGTCTGCGTCATTCGCGGAGACGCGCTCTTTTTACCGACACAGCCGCTCGCGACGAATTTTTTGTTATATTTGCATTTATTTTGGTGATGGCAGGACATCGATGGAACTATCGATAATATACATGGTTGGCTCTGGCCGAAACTATCGATTGAATACCCTGAGTATTCTATCGATACTATTGCTATATCGATGGCTTTGTGCTCGCGCCCATTATTTTTTAAATGTATGTTTTACACATGTAACATGTAGAAATGTTCTATCCGCGTAAAGTTCACATATTCCCAGTAGAAGCTTTAATTTTTAGGGCATCATTTTTAGTAATTAAGGGAGGCTAATTAAAAACTAACTAATTGATTCCTATTCCATGTAAATATCGGAATTCCCGTTAGAATAGTTTTCTTTGTAATTTGCTTCTTAATGGCTAACCGCTATTACCTTAATAAATTTTAGGTATCTCCTTAATTAATGGGCAGGACATAGGAAAACCTATTATTTTATTCACCAACTTACATATTTTAAAATAATAGTTTTTTCTGTGAGGAATTCAACATATATGTACATAAGTACATTATTTGACATCTAAAATAAATTGAAATGTTTCACACTTAACCTTAATTATTTACTATTTTATATATATTATTATATTTATTTAGGAACATGCTCAGAGTGTCTTTAATAAATCGCAAACCACGGTGCGGAACATGCAGGACAACGCGCAGTCGAAGCGTCGCAGGCAGAGCTGCCTCAGCCCGAGAAGGAGCTGTCCAAAGCGCAAGTAGTTTGACTGCTGCAGTGTGTATCGAGCCAAGGACACCAGTGCAGCATTCGAGTGACTTCCCAGGACCACAGCATACTCCGCACTGAGAGCCAGTTCTGGAAAACACACAGGTTTTAGGTTTATAAAACAAGTCAACTAAAATGCAGAGATGGTTTTTGGATGGATTAATTGTTACTCTTAAGCATTCTTTGAAAAACAATTTCTAGAAGTCTCTTCCATGAATGAGTTTCATATTGTTCTTCAATATTATTTATAACTTCTGACATTAAACTTATTGGCGAAGGATTATCCTGCCTCGAGGATCCCCCATCATTCCTAGAACCCCACCTTACCCTTCCGGCACAGGATGAGCGTCTCCAAGAAGTTCAGCTCCAGCACGTCGGCCCTCAGCTGCTGGGCCTCGAAGATAAGCCTCTTCAACTGGTCATCGCCGCATCCCTCGACCATGGAGCTGATGTCCAGCGACCAGTGGGAGGCTCGCAGGACGAAGACCTCGCTCCACACCACCTGCAGGATAGCATCCTGCTGGCAGCGCTCCAGTAGAGCAAACTGCTCGTTGGCCTTTGCCTGCCGCAGGCATGTGACCAAAATCTGGGCGAGGATCTGGAAGTGCAGCGCCTGTGAGTGCGGCGACGTGGATGCCATGGGTTGGGGCTGGGAAGGATGCCTCCGGGTGCCGCGATGCAGGGTCACCTGCTGGTTACGGGGACCCCGTTCCTCTTGGACGGCGGCTGCGTTCATGCCAACGGCTAGACATCGCTGAAAGCGGCAGGAGGGACACCAGTTCCTTCTCGCCTTGTCCACCACACAGTTCCCGGCGAGGGCAATGCAGGAGTAGCTGTTGCCCCGTCTCACGCTACGCTTGAAAAAGCAAGAACACCCATCGCAGCAGGACACGCCGTAGTGCTTCCCGGAGCTCTGATCGCCGCACACGGAGCAGGCACTAATAATACTCGACATGGTCAGCGTTGCCGCCAATGAGAGTCGCGTCCGACTGAATCAGGCGCTTACGGCTATTGGCGGTTTTATATGCGAACCGGATGTCCTATGCCGCAAAGGATATGCAAACCAGATGCACTTAGAGAAAAGTATTTCTGCCAGAAAGACGAGGACGTTTGATAACAGTATTAAAGGGGGACTTGACATAACTAAATCTGGGGAAGGTTTTAATGACATGCTCTATTCCACTTATTTTGATTTAAGTGGCGAATAATATCTACTTAGGACAGCTCGAGATCTGAAAGATTTATTATATATTTTTCCTAAATTATTTCTATAGTGTAGGAGTGCATTGTGCCCCAAGCGTGATTTGTGGTTTTCTGTTTGCCGGAGACGTTCCCGGCAGAGGCGTTGCGCGTCAAAAGTGACAATCACCTACAACTATTGCCGAGCGTGTTAACAATTTGTAAACAATTATTGTTTTGCTCTGTGATTGGACGCGCGCTGGCCACTTCAAGTGTCCGCGGTGAAGTCCTCAGCGCTGACACTCCGTGTAAATAACGAAGAGGTCCGGTCCGGAGGGTGGAACCAGGATTGGGGTTGGGCTTATAAACTCACCTGGGGTTCAGATCCCTGCAATTCTTTGGCGACTCTTTCGAAATGCTTAATTTAACGTTAGCCGTAAGTCATGGTTAATACGCTGTTTTCCTTAGATAATGTACTTCAATAATTGACACACCCTTATAGACAGAACATTAAGTTCAGTGCTATTTTTATACAGTCAAAATGCCTACATTTATATTATACCCGACCTCCAAAGGATACAAGGGCTTTATACCTTTGTGTAACAGGCAGAAGAATGAAACTCCGACTAAATAATGCTACAGCCTTGATTAAATAGATAATGATAAAAGCTTTAAGTTATATATGTCGAAGAACATGGGAATTCATAGAACATAAAGCTGCAATTTCAAGGGTCCCAATTTAAACTCTGAAGCTTAGCTTTAGAAGAACTTTATATTATTTAATGTCAGAATTGGTTATAAGGAGACATCGTCCTGATCTAACTTACTTTCAACACAACAACACCTGTTTAGCAGACTTATAGCTATTTACAAGTTCATTAATGTTATACAGCCCTTAACTCCGCTTTTAAATTTAAATCGAAGGCGGGAAATTCCTGGAGACGGCGACTTTGAATCTGAATTCTGAATTCCTATTTTATTTACCTTCCTCTTTAGCTATTTTCCATCAGTATTTTAAGCCGCTCGATGCACGGTCATACTGTCTACCTTTGCGCTCTCCTTTTTGCTCTCTGCTTTCCTCTCCTGCTCTGCGCAAACTCCCACTCTGCAACACCAACAACAGCAGCGGCCTCTTCTGCCCATGGATTTTCTTTTTGTTTTCAAATTCTTTTTCAGTTGTTCGTTTTGTTTCGTGTTGCCAAGAACAGCGACTGCTGTAGTTTTAAGGTGAATTTTGAGGCATATAATTAACAGATGCGCGCGTGCCAATTTAGTTAACAATTATATCCACACACACATGCAAATATAAACAAATTACGTTATCAGCGGGTGTTTGTTGCATTTTGCAATTGGCGCCAAGTGGTCGCCATACAGGAATGCACAAACATACATATATAAACATAGATTTCGCACTACCTGCCTGGAAAAGTGATAAACGTGAAACATAAACAAAAAGCGGTGATAAGCGGCGTTATCAATGCGCCGGCCGCTTGCAAAAAAACGCCACAACTACAACTAAACGAAAATAAATTCCTAGCGCTCTCCTCCTCTCCGTACCTCTCTTTCAGAAATTGCAGCAACAAAATTATCAAGTTTAAAACTTGTTGAGCGGGTTAAAAAAGTAAAAACAGCAGCAGAAAGGGGCGCAAGAATAAACTATACCAACAATGGGGAATAATTTTAATGCTCTGCTCGCAGCGACGTCGCCTCGGCAGCACTGCCACTGACCTTTATTTGACTTTTAGCTGCCGCCGCTCTGGCAATGAAAAATATCTCTGCCACACACACACACTCACACAGGCGCACTTGAGGTCTTTTAGCTGCCGCTTCTTGTTGTTGGAGTTGTGTTGCAGCAGCGTGTGCCTTTGTGCGAGTGAGAGAGGACGAAAGAGCCTTAATTTTCACCTTGCCTTCCTCAATTGAATAAGAATTATCAAGTGTAAGGAACATTGCCTCATCAATTGTGAGAGAATTGGACTCTAGTGACCAAATATCACTTTTACTTTTCTTTTGAATTGAGCGTTAATTGTTTTCAAACAAAGTTCCTAGTGCAAGGTGTGGGAGTGAGAGAAATGCACTTGAGTGATGACGAAAGATCTCTTTCCTTCTTAATCGCCGAATACGCCCTCTAGCGGCTGCAAGTGTATTAAAGTGCGGATAAAGTGTTAAAATAAAAATAATTCGTTAATGTCAACAGAGATTAGAGAGCTTATAGTTTGGGGAGTGTTCGGAGAGAAACAAATTGAAAGAAAGTAATTTTATTATTGATTGAAGCCAGTGAAAAATTTTACATAAAGTATAAAACAATAATTGTACATAATTTATATTGAACATAATCCATTAATTTCAAGTTTTAATGTAAAGAATAACCATCAATAATGAATGCTAAATTCTCCACTGCTTTTTTTAATAATTTTAAAATGTTGAAACCTTCCAGATTTCTTACACTTTAATTAACATTTTTTTGCTAATTTAATTTTCTCAAACATTTTTGTAAATTAGTGTAAATTAGAAAAGGCTCAATAATTATTTTTTTTTTTTACTGTATAACAGTCCTGACAAGTCTACTGAAATTAGTGATATCCACAAAGATTAGATAGTTGGTGGGTGTGTGCCCTTTGTTAAATAAATAATGTATTAAATGGCGATTTTAGTAAGAGTTGTTTGTTTGTTTGAGTGTTCAGATATTACATAGGCCCAGCCATAATTGACTCTTCGTCAAGGTCGTTTCGAACAAAGCCAATTGATGGCCCAGCACATGAGTGCTAAAATTTCGATTAATAGCAATAGAATAATGTTAATTGGCTAGAAAACTTAATTATAGGTTTATTTACACTTTAAATAAAATGTATGCATGTAATGTTTGACTGTTAGTATGTTTTGAAAGTTAGTAAAATATTAATAATATTTAAGTGTAATTTAGTTTCCCAAAAGGATGGAACTTAGTCCAAGTTCGCAAACATTTCGAAAATATAGCCTAGTTTTTGACGAATGCGAACAGGAAGTATTCTAAAGAATAATCTCCCATCATTTCCGTGAGCCCCACAATCATATATATAGCTTCTTTATGTCTCGATATATTCATCTTTTATTTGGACTGTTTAACATAGGGAAATAGTTTTTGAATTTAATAAAGTCTCGGTCTTGCCTTTTCTTATAAACCTATTTTCCGAAATTATCCATACTTTGTAAAATAAGTATTTAGCGTTAAATTTTCGCACTCAATCTGTGACGTTATTAATGAAGAATCTTTGGCACATTTCCCTGTATACATACAAATGCGAAAAATTTGGCAAACTCATCGTTGACCATTTCCTACATCCAAAAATAGACCCTGAAAATGGTTTATGGACCGCCCAACGTCCGATCATCTATAGGCTATGGCATATGGCATATGGCATACGGCTATGGCGCATGGCACGTACATAAATGCATGTCGGTGACGGGACGGGAACACGGGCGGAGCGGGTGTGGTGGCATAGCTCCGGAGTCCGGGCTTATCAGGCCGTAAACTGCACCGATGCAATTGCATTCGCCTGATAGCGGATCGATCGCACCTCGCTGCGTGGTGATGCAACGTGTGAACCGGCGTGTGATGACAATGACCGGCCCAACAACTACACCGGCAAGAGCGATCGTTGCACTGCGAGAAAAAAAGGGGTCCTTAACTGTTGAGCTCGATTTGTTATGTTTTGGTGACAGTTTGAAGCCGAACGATAGCGACAAAGTTCGCTCCGATCGTAAAATTTAATGTCCAACCGTGATATAAGCGAAAAGTAGTCTTTGGAAGGTGTATTTATATTGAGTTTCCCTTCGAGCTATTAAAGTATCAAATTTAAATTGAAATGAACATTTTGATGTGCGAAATAAGGTGCGAGTGTATTGATAAGGAACCGTAGCTTGTAATGTGGGTCAAGCCGGTGGCTAAATTTAGTTGACACTATCAGTTCGCAACGAGAGCCTCAGCGGAGAGGTTCAGCCTATAGATCAGCGGCGCCTAGATTGTAACAGTCCCCCAGCATATCAAGATGATGCGCAGACAACAGTCCTATCGCTTTGAGGACAACGAGAACACCTCCTATGCCCTGAAAGTGGGATCACCTAATTAAATACAAACTAAGCTTACTTTACTAATTGTTATTTGGTTTTCTTTGTCTTTGCACAGATGAATCGTCGCTTTTCGAGAGTGGAGTCCGGGGCGGACCTGAAGGATTACTTCGACCGGGGAGACATCGCCTCCCGCGAGAATCGCTGGAACTTTGAGGTGGCATGGGAGGTGGCCAACAAGGTGGGCGGCATTTACACGGTGATCCGGTCGAAGGCCTATGTATCCACCGAGGAGATGGGCGAGCAGCTGTGCATGATGGGCCCCTACAAGGAGAACTGTGCCCGCACTGAGATGGAGGAGATTGAGTTCCCAAGGGGAAATCCCCTTTTGGACGCCGTGAACTCTATGCGATCGCGTGGCTACAAAATCCACACTGGTCGCTGGCTGGTTGATGGAAATCCTCAGCTAATCCTGTTCGATATTGGCTCCGCCGCCTGGAAGCTCGATCAGTTTAAATCGGAGATGTGGGAGAAGTGCCATATTGGCATACCTCATTTGGATATCGAGACCAACGATGCCATTATCCTGGGCTTCATGATCGCCGAGTTCCTGGAGGAGTTCCGCAATTTTGCCGTGACCTATTCCCAAAACAATGACCTCAATGCCCCCAGGATCGTGGCCCATTTCCACGAGTGGCAAGCTGGCGTGGCATTAATTGTTCTCCGTACTCGCCTGGTGGAGATCGCCACTGTGTTCACCACCCATGCCACCTTGTTGGGACGTTATTTGTGTGCTGGCAATACTGACTTCTACAACAATCTGGATAAGTTTGCGGTGGACGAGGAGGCGGGCAAGCGACAGATCTACCATCGCTACTGCCTGGAACGCGGTGCCACTCACTTGGCTCATGTGTTTACCACCGTCTCTGAGATTACGGGCTACGAGGCGGAGCATCTTCTCAAGCGCAAGCCGGACATCATCACGCCCAATGGCTTGAATGTTAAGAAGTTCTCTGCTATCCACGAGTTCCAGAACTTGCACGCCGTTGCCAAGGAGAAGATCAATGAATTTGTGCGGGGACATTTCTATGGGTGAGTTACAGGTGGCTGCCATTATAGTTGTTATGCTTAAAATGTTGCTATAGTTTTAGGTATTAATATTTTGCTTTCAATTGTTAATACCCATTTGTTTTACCCACATCCTTTTGTAGATATATTAGATATTAACTTTTTCTAAGCAAAGACTTTTAGAGTTTAGAGGACAGGTTACGTAAATCATATGCGGAAATGTGGTCGAGTCTTCACCCTTGAATTAAGGTTAATCGAACGATCGACAACATGGCAATCTGTAATCTAAAGGCATGATTATATGATTTTGAATTTAATGTGAACCCAATCATAGAATGAAATTTAATAGCATGGAAACTATTAATATTATTAGTAACCAACCAAGCTTGTGATAGCAAAATTGATTACATTTTGTGACTTCTTGGCAAACTAATCTCCTATAAATAGGTGTGGTATCAGAATTAAAAGGAACATAAAGATATATAAAGATAGATTATCTATTAGATAGTGTGTTTAATTTATAGTTTCTTTGAATATATGCCAATGTATGAAACAATTTACCCTTTCTCGATAGCCACATGGACTTTGATCTGGACAAGACCCTGTACTTCTTCATCGCCGGTCGCTACGAGTTTGGAAATAAGGGCGCCGATATCTTCATCGAGTCACTGGCTCGCTTGAATGCCATGCTGAAGCACGAGAAGCCGGACACCACGGTGGTGGCCTTCCTGATCTTCCCAACCAAGACGAACAACTTCAATGTGGACTCGTTGCGTGGACATGCGGTGATTAAGCAGCTCCGCGACACCATCAACAATGTCCAGCAGGCGGTGGGCAAGCGGATGTTCGATACTTGCCTCAAGGGTAGTATTCCCAATGCTGACGATTTGCTGCAGAAGGATGATCTGGTGAAGATTAAGCGCTGCATGTTTGCCATGCAACGTGACTCGATGCCACCGGTTACCACACACAATGTGGCAGATGATTGGAATGATCCCGTCTTGGCTTCGATCCGACGCTGTCATCTGTTCAACTCGGTGCATGATCGTGTGAAAATGGTCTTCCATCCGGAGTTCCTCACCTCCACGAACCCCCTGTTTGGCATTGATTACGAGGAGTTTGTCCGTGGCTGCCACTTGGGTGTTTTCCCCTCGTACTACGAGCCCTGGGGATATACGCCCGCCGAGTGCACGGTGATGGGCATTCCCAGTGTGACCACCAATCTGTCCGGATTCGGTTGCTTCATGCAGGAGCACATCAGTGACCCCAAGTCCTACGGCATCTACATCGTGGATCGCCGCTACATTGGATTGGAGAACAGCGTCCAGCAGCTGTCCAGCTTCATGATGGAGTTCTCGCGCCTCAACCGCCGTCAACGCATCATTCAGCGCAATCGCACGGAGCGACTTAGTGATCTGCTCGACTGGCGTACCCTGGGCATTGTTAGTATACCTAGAAATTTTATTTGCCCATGTTATTAAACTTTGTGTAATATTTGCAGTACTACAGACAGGCCAGGGTTAAAGCCTTGCAGGCCGTCTATCCGGACTATGTGGATGAGTTGGCTCTCTACGGATCACGCAACAATTTGATCTTCTCGCGACCGCACAGCGAACCGCCAAGCCCAACCTCATCGCGTAAGTGGAACGGTGATGAAGAGTAGAGTGATCGCTTAGTAAATCTCTTCGAATTTGAATATTAGCAAACAATAATTCCAATATAGCACTTTCTGAATTTTTCATTAAGGTTCTTTGTAATTTTTAAATATATCCAGAATTTGACATTCCAAAGATGTATTTCAGAATATACAGTCTCCGTAAAAATTTGTTTAAATATTTTTTATTCCGGAAATAAAAAGGAATGTGTTTGTTGTCTAAAAGTAATCAATGATTTATTCTACTTTGATATGCAAATAGAGCTAAATGCAATTGTGTAAATACTGTATGCAAAGACTGATAAGCATCTGCAATCACTTTGTTGTATACTTTTAGACAAGTTTAATATTAAAAAAATAGCTAGGCAAGCTATACAAATATATAACTATAAATATAGCATTACTGACCGATCACAAAACCATTACGGACAATTTTCAAGGCAAACACAATAAACTTTTTTTATTACCAGGCCACACCACACCGGCTCCATCGGTGCATGGTTCAGATGATGAGGACTCCGTCGACGAGGAAACCGAACTCAAGGAACTGGGCATCAAGTAGGGCGGCAGCGCTGTGCCAAACTTGGAAGGCCTTTCAAATTGTAGCGAACAAATACAACTAAAACCAACACACGCGCAATATTACCATAAGTTCTAATAGTCTTTGTTCCAACCACTGTTCATCGAGCGGGGAAGGGGTGCCACGGGCAAGGGGAGGCGATCGGGAGCATATACCCAGAAAAAAGCCTACGAAACTATCTACCTGTAACCGCAATATGCCAGAACAAATGTTTACATACATCAAATCAAATTATTATGTACTATTACTATGCCCCCAATGTCGGGGGGCATTGGAGCACTAGGAAAGATTTTATTAAACGTTGTTTAGTCTATAAGGAGAACGAGGTCTCCCCAGCCCTGTTACCCTGCTCCAACACACCCTGCCTATCAAATAAATCGTTATTTAAAGTACACTCACTAGTAGTTACCTGCAGTTTACCCGAGAGAATGATAAGTTATCTGGCTTATATAGAGGAATGTTTATTATAGCTTGGCACTGCCTACCTCATTATGACGGCTAGATATTTATAATGTTACGCGAGTGCTGGAAGTCTAATATCGGGTTTGACTCTTATTGAGATGAGATCATACAAACAGTGGAAATCTTTGCACCCTTTTGCTTTGAAAATAAATAGAACAGAGCCTAGGAGTTTAAACGGCTTAAACAGTTTGAAGATAGTTCTTTATTGGGGTCAGTTCTATTAACAAATGGCGAGTGTTAGTTTAATAAAATTTATCTTAAGTACGGCTTGAAAAATACTATTTTCACAGAAAATCTTAAGAGTTCGTAGATATGTACATATGCCGGGATCACATCAGTTATCCTTGCGGTTTCGTTTGCTGTAAATCGATCGCACAAAGTGACGGCCACTTTGGCGTCTCCTGCGGCGCTGAGCTTCAACATTATAATCCTGATCATCCTGATCACTCTTTCCGGGTTTTTCTATGTCATCATCGTCCCATACTACATACCCATCGTCTCCTGATCCTGCGACTCCGTTGTTTTCATTGCTATTTCCAATCTGGTTACCAACGTCATTAGGATCCTTTTGGCCGTTGTTATTGCCTAGCAAGTTTCCACCATAGGGCGGGAAGGCTGGCATATAAGGATTGTACATCAAGGGAAGATTATACATGGGCATTGGAGCTCCGAATCCCTGGAAGCAGCCTCCACATTGAGGGGGCAGGCCGCTTTGCAGGATGTAACCGTAGGGCATATTAAGACACTCCTGGCAAGTGCTACGCTTGGGTCTTGGAGGTTCATAGCCCTGTTGGCCTTGACCACATGTAAAGTAGGGCCAATTGTTGCCAACGTAGTGGCAGGGCGCAGGTTGGCTTTGCTTCTTCGAGTGGACTCTCCTCCGGCGGGGCACATATTCGATGGTCTCGTGGCACATTTCGGGATTCTCAGCATCGCATTGGACGACCAGCTTGGCCAACATTACTCTCGCCTGGCACCTTTCGCCGCAAACCCTCTGGCGGCTCTTCTCGCGACATCCCTCCGCTCCCTTCTTCTCGCACTCCCGGTCCAGGCGCACCACGTAGCAGCAGGATCCCTGGTCATTGTATCCCAGTCCGAAGCGTCCACCAACCTGGGACACATTCTGCTGCACCTGGACATTGACCTGGTTGCGGTTCTGGATTTGGTGCTCGATGATGTTGTTGATCTCGTTCGTCAGCTTGATAATGTTGGTGGTGTTCACAGGGGTCTGTGGAGGCGCCACCACATCCGTGTCATTCACTCCCTGAACCATCAGTGGCTTCTCGTACAGTTCCGGGCACACGGGGCACTCCTCGATGCAGGAGACGTCATCGCTGCACACTTCCAGGCACTTATCCCTGTTCGCCTGGCATTCCTCGTAGTCCCGGATAGTGGGCTGGTCGTAGTTCTGGAGCGGCGTGTGCACCACAATCGTTCGGTTCAGAGTGTCGGATGCTAAGGAGGTGGTGGTGCCAAGGGTCAGCAGGAGAAAGAAGCCAACCACCGCAGACAAGTTGACCTGGAAAATACACAAATAATTATATAAACTTAGGTAAATATATATAATATATATATAAAATATTAGGGTTAATTTACTTATTTATGCGTGCAATGTAAGACAGTTTTCAAGACATTTTAATACTATTTGTTTTTTAATTAGTGTGTACTCCTATATATATATAAATTATTTAAAACATATAGAGCTTTCTTTTAATATTATTTAAAGATTTAATACTCTTATTACTCTTATCTTGTTCATGAATTTAAATATAAGACACATATTATTTAAAATCAAACTGAAATCTTTGGTAGATGAGATCTTATAATATTATATCTTCAATCCTATACTTTTTACAATTTATTTATTACTATATAAAGAGCTACGAAATGTTTTAGAACTTAATTAATTAACCTAAGGCTCTCAGTCAGTAATTAAATCAACAACAATTCCAAATAAGACGTTTTATTATCTCTAAGAAAGTCTATTATATTAAAGTGTCAATTTTGATTGAGGTTATACTTCCTATAATACGTATATTTGCCACTTAAAAGTGATAAAAAGCGATACTTCCTATCTGAGCGCCAATAGTGTTGCCAAAAATAATATTGCTAACTTCCAGAGTAATTAATTTAATGTTGTTTTTTCTTAACATTATTGTTAGCACTATTACATGTCGGGGTGATCAGGGGTGTGATGTTATCTTCATTATTAATAGGCCCATTAAAATAGCTACCATCTGCCAATCAGTCAAATTTCATAACGAGCGCCTGATAGCGCTCAACAAAACGCGAAAATAAAAACTTGGAATTTTTGTGGCTATAGTTTGGCCACTATCGGCTCCAATCGCAAAGTATGCTCGGGTGGCCTTCTACCAATTTCAAATTTAGCACTAAAGCGGTGCCAAATTCCGGGATATTGATGATCCCACCTCCCCCAAGCATTACTCACCCCGGAATGTGGCATTATCGAGTGTTTGGAGGCTCTGGGGCTCTTGGTTTTGCCTCGATTCTATGGAACGTCCGCTGGCGCGAGAAGTGGAGTCTCAACTGCAGTGCTTTTGTGGTATCGCCGCCCACGGACCCCGCACCAGTCCGCCACCTACCCTTGAAGATAACGCCCGATAACGCTATCGAAGAATTGATTCCTGACGAAGCTTTCACTCAAAGTCTCGATCGAGTCACTCGGAGTCCCACGGCACATGGCTGCATACAATTATTGGCAATGATTAGCGCCGCACTAAAGTTCACCCCGATAATGATTTTTGCACCATGTCTATTTTCAGATTTCCGTCAACTTTGCCAGCAAAAAATGGGGAATCCATTTAAATATATATGTTTTAAATAAGTAAAAATACAAATTAAGTTCGAGCTCAAATTGCGGCGCCTAGGAATTGCTCGAATATGACGCACCAAGTTGTATCAGCTCATTGCCCTGTGACGTCGAAGTATTGGGTGTACTTGGGTGATATTGGCTATAAAAAAGTAAACAGTTTGCTGCCGCAGCCCTAAAAAGGCCATACAATTACTTTTTTAAGCCGAAATTAGAACAGAAACTACACAATTTAAAACATTCCTGATCTATTTGCTTAATCAAGTTAGAAATCTTAATTAATTAAATCTAATGTTTTGGATGTAAAATGTGTAAAGAAGCATTATAGTGAAATATATATTTTGAAATGCCATTTAAGATTAAATTTCCAATTTCTATTTTAAGTCTGTTAGTCGCTTAAAAAATACAACAATCGCTTGATAACACATTTGCCAAATGAACGTTTCACTTCCTGCTAGAGAATTCCACATCAAATTATAATGATATTTTATTTTTGTCATCTAGACAGTTCACCTCGGCGATCCTATATTATTATACAACATCCTTATATACAGTATTATTATATTACAACATCCTTAGAAAGGGAGGGAGTTCTTCAGGGAATTATGCATGATTGTTCTGAAATAATAATTCCCTTTGGAACATGTAATTCTATTATGACATAAGAGCGGCGAATACTCTTAATGATAAATAAACAGTGACTCTATAAAGTAATGCCTTATTAGGAAAAAGTATTGTATTTAACTGCCGATTTGAATTGAAGAACTCTTTAACATCTTAAACCAAAAACAGAATAAATCATAAACAGCCTTTAGTAACATTGGATTATTGATTGGCATTCAATTTATTAAGTGAACTTCATGAAACATATTTCCCAGCCATATTCAAAGTTTTTTTTTTTGTTTGCATATATTTTTTTCACGCATCCGGGAACCATCCTTCCGAGGGACGACATCCGACTTGGCCCGGATACTGGGAGCAGTACTGGGCCCGGTCATAATAGGCGCAGTTGTGGCCGCTGCACTTGTAGGAGTAGCAGTACGAGGAGCAGGCCGAGAAGTTGCCCGCCGCACAGCCGCTGCAGTCGTAGAAGTCTGTAAAAAAATCAGGGAAATCAGGGAAATGCGGAGAAATCAGAGAAGTTCTCTGGAGTGTTACGGACTCCATCCTGATTACTTACCGTTCGCCTGCTGGCAGTTTCCTCCGTTGGACTGGCACAAGTTGGGCGGAACGACCATCATCTGGCTGTTGGCCTCCGACGTCCAAGTGTAGACGGATGGAGCAGCGAGCACCACTCGATTGGCACTGCAGAAGGAGCCGCACTGCTGCTGGGTCTGGCTGAAGCACCTGTAGCTCATGTCCAGCTGGGCGGTGCAGGTTCGGGGAGCAACCACTTGGCAGCAGGGTCCCGATGGTGGCAGGGGAACCACCACCTCCTCTTCCTCCTCCTCGGAGGCTTGTCCTTGAATGGCAATGGAGGCGTTGACCAGGACATTGTTCACATTGTTAGTGACCAAATGGGGCAGAGTGCCGGCCTCTTGGTGAATGGTGCTCTCCAAGTGGATGTGACCCAGGTCCGTCGGCTGGGGTACGGAGCACCTGTGACCCGTCCAAACGAATCCTGGCGGGCAGCGGCTTTGTGTGCAGCGTCCGCCGGCGTAGACTCCGTATGCGCCGCAGTAGAGAAGCCGACAGCGGTTCCGCACCATGATAGTTCCCTCCGGGCACCGGATTTCGGTAATATTGTCCGGTGGACGCGTTGGCGGAGTTGGCCAGGGTGGATAGGTTGGCAATGGCGGTAGGGGCGGATATGTTGGCGGTGGCGGAAGGGGCGGATATGTTGGCAATGGCGGTAGGGGCGGATATGTTGGCAAAGGCGGAAGGGGCGGATATGTTGGAGGAGTTGGAAGAGGCTGAGGAGTTGGATTGGGCGGTGGAGTGGGAGAGGGCGGGAGAGTGGTGTTAGGAGTGGGAATCGGTGGAGGAATGGGATTGGGACAAGGATTACTGGGGCAAGGATTGTTGGGGCAAGGAGGACTGGCACAAGGAGTATTAGGGTAAGTATTGTTGGCACCCGGAGGACTGGTAGAAGGAGCATTGGGACAAGGATTGTTGGCACAAGGAGGACTGGCACAAGGAGTATTGGGACAAGGATTGTTGGCACAAGGAGGATTGGAACAAGGAGTATTAGGACAAGGATTGTTGGCACAAGGAGGACTGGCACAAGGAGCATTGGGACAAGGATTGTTGGCACAAGGAGGACTGTTACAAGAAGGACTACCACAAGGAGGATTACCACTCGGAGAACCGCAATTATTGTTACACGAAGAAGGACATTGTGGGTTATTGGGACAGGAATTAGTACCCGAATTTTGGCACGGTGTGGCACAGTTCGAGACACAGTTAGTGGTGCAAGTTGTGGTACACGTTGACGGAAAAACAGGGGGGCTAACCGGAGTGGGGCTAGTAGGAGGCACCACAATGGGACTTATAGGAGCGTTGGGACAAAGGGAAGTACTCGGAGGACTAGGTGTTACCACAGTGGGGCTTATGGGCGCATTGGGACAGAGAGTACTTGGTAACTCGGGTACTTGGTTCACGGCTGCCGAGGAGGCAGAGCAAGCTCCATTGAGGTAGACCTGACCTGCAAGCAGCGATGATCAGGATTAGCAGGAGAGCCGGAAGCTTCCTAGAGTGCAGCGACAAGGACTCACCATCTGGACAGGGACCCTGATGTGTATCTGCTATAGCCTCCGTTGGAAATCCGGCTATAAAGACTAGCAGCGGCAGAAGCAGCGGCCACCAGCCAAGCACTTTGCGATCCGACATGCCGATTAGATCTGAGCCCAGCTCACACTGATCGCGGATGAGGAACAGCCCAGCCAAACATCTCAAACCAGAAGCCCTCGCCCGTGCGACCTTCGTCGTTATCAGAATGAGGAACAGAGGGGTTATCGCGGCGCCAGCAATTATGCTTGCCATTCAGAGGCATCTCAGTGAGCTCATCTCCGGATCGACACATCGATTAGTCTCTTTTCGGGTGCGAACTGCCGTGCATCGGGAGTCTCTGCCGCAGAACCGATCCTGGATATATCGTTCCGGAAATCAAGCAGTATGCTCTCGAAATCGCTGAGATCAGCTGTCTTCGGCTGTCTGTTTGGCCTTGTAATCTGTGAAATCGCCTTGGCAGATATCGTGGTAAAAATAATCAAATCATAGTCCTGGATTCCTGATTCCTAATCCTAGATCTCAATACCTGTAGGAGCCATCCTGTCCGCCGGGCTATCAATTTTCCAATGGCCGCTGCGAAAGCTTGCCTTGTCCCCCGGGTAAGACATCTCTCTCTCAATCTAATAAACACTGATTATTCTACAAGTAATTATGCGTACGCAGTAGTTTCTAAAAATATCAAAAATTGTACGTGTCATTTTTATTAATGAATTTGTTTAATTGTTTTACAAATACACAAATTTATATATATACACATATAAACTTTACTGTTTCCTCCTTTACTATACTACACCTTTGTTTTGAGAGCAAAACGGGGCTTAGCTCTAATTGGAGGTTCTCATGGAAACTTTAGACCTACCTTAACTGCTTTAGACTTCTATGAGCCTATTTTAGCTACATTTATCTTTCAAGTACCTGGTCTTTAGTTTTAACGCCTTTAAGTCTTATTCATATCAACAAATACACGGCATAAGTTTGATAAGAGGAAGGGCTAAGTCTTGGGTGTTACTCTTATCACAGATGTTAAATCATTGCAGTAAAAACTAAAGGCCAAGCACTAAGAGTTGACTTTTTAATTATTTAAAAGCAATTAACTTCAAAAAGAGGTCAAATTATATGCTTATTATTAATGTTGTCAATGAAACATATTATTTCTAGGGTACTTCTTGAACACAGATGGAAGTTGTTACCCACAGACTAATCGATGTCCCTCTGGTAAGCTTAAAATGTCAAAGTTACCCTAATATCACTATCAGAGATATATAATCATTTTAAGTTAAAGTAATATTAGGTTAAACTAATATTTTATTTATTATATATTTCATATTTTACAGGTTACAACTTAAACGAGGACGGAAATTGTTATGCACGCTGTCAGTCTGGTAAGGATAAAATGCAAATAAAAGAGCCCAATTATTATTAACTTTATGTTTTGTCTACTGTTTAGGCCAGTACCTGCACACAAATGGAAATTGCTATCCGCAGGATACTTTAAGGTGTGCTGATGGTAAGTTCAAAGGAGATACAACATATAACATCTATTTAATTTTCTCATACTTTAGAATATTTCCTAAGCACTGATGGACAGTGCCATCCGACGCATCCAGTGCCATGTCCTTTCGCATCGACTACAACTACTACAACTTCAACAACTACAACAACAGAGCCAACTACCACTACAACCGAACCAACTACCACTACAACAGAACCAACTACCACTACAACCGAACCAACTACCACTACAACTACAACAACAGAACCAACTACTACAACAACAGAACCAACTACTACAACAACGACTACAACAGAACCAACAACCACAACAACAACTACAACTACTACAACAACAGAAGCAACAACAACAACCACTGAGGAAATACCGATTCCGCCTCCGGTCGAATATGTCCGCTGTCCGCCGGATTCGATTTTCTTCAAGGAGCAGTGCCGGAAAATCATTTGTTCCGAAGGCGAATATTACGCCAGACGCTGCATTTCGCCGGCCTGCCCGCCGGGAACCGTGTGGCATGGGAAACGCTGCCAAGAGCCCGGCTACGTTACCACCATCCTGGAGATCGGCAATGTGATCCACAACGAGCACAAATATAACGTAACCAGCGAGAATATAAACCGGGTCGAGTACGTTACACCCGCTCCCTACAATCCGGATATGGACAAGAGCTACGAGGGCACTCCACCCTCGATTCCCGCGGACAATATTGTTAGCCCGAGCACACCACGGCCTTGGATATATCCCACAACCACGAGGCGTGGAGATGAGGCCTTTCCTGGCCGCAATCCTCCGCCGGGCTGCTGTCATGTAAAGAGTCCCCGCATCTGCATCAACTATGCCCCCAACTGGGTGTGCTCCAACAAGGACCACAAGCTATGCGATCCTCGGGTATGCACCTCAAGTGTGATATATCTCAAGCCACCGCAGATGGTTCAGAGCGAGTACCGGAACCGAATAATGGTGGTGATGCCGCCCAATCCGCCGCTGCAGGCCTGCAGCACGCCGAGCTGCGAGGAGAGCGGTGAGTTCGAATTAGGTTAGCAAGTTGCACTTGAGTTAACGCCAGAATATCTCCCAGCAGAAGTTCTGGACTGTTCCGGATGCAAGGACCACCTCCGGGACAGGTGCTCGCCGGGCTGCTACAACTATTTCTGTCCCGATGGCGTCTGTGGCTTTATGAACACCCAAGACTTCTGCGGCATCTATCCGGGCGAGTTCGGCTGCAATCTGAGCGATGGATGCATCTGGGACTGGTGCAATAAGAAGTGCTACTGACTCCATTAATTGTTAACTCGAAACCTTTAATAAAGAAGTAAGATTCCTGTTCCTAATGTGTCAAGAAACATTTCACTTTAAGGCTTTCTTCGAAATTTTGTCTTATGTCATTCTATGTCATTCATTTAGTTATTAATGTTTTATTTTATTAATCTTAATTCATCAATTTTGGGATTCCCCATAAAATATCAAGGGCTTTGGATCGGCAATAGATTCTTAGCTAAGTTCCAAACCAGCTATACGCCATTGGGCAAAATTCGTTAACTCGTGTCGCGAAAAACGGACAAATAAACTAAAAGCTTTTAAGCACTGTTGTTTTATTCAAACTTTTTTCGTAATCCATTATTTTCAACCATTATTTTTTTTCCAGATTCACAATTTGCAAAAGCGCGTCATTTTCTTTTTTTACGTAAAGTGACCACATGTATTTTATGTCGAAAATATGTTAAGCTTTTTTTTCACATCTAACATGTATTTTTTCTGGTATTTTTTTATTTGGCGGGAGAATATTTCATAAAACTGAAGGCGCAGTCACATTTTCGCGTAAACATTAAGTTTGAAAAAGAAAATAATCAAACGTAAACAAGTAATGTCTTCGTTCAACCAACTCATCATCAAGCCACGCAAATTAATGTACACAAATTTTAAGGGCAACTTTAGAGAATTGGCGGATAATCATTAGAGGTAACCCATTGTGTTTTTCACATTTTTTCCTACGTTTCACTTATACGGTCCAAAACTACGTGAAAGGTAGTGGTGAAACGTCAAGGAAAAATAATGTTTATATATTTATGATTGGTTAATTATAAAAAAATATGTAAATAATTAATCTTATTTTAGAATTTATAATTTGTTTATAAGTCAGGAGCCAGGTCAGAGAGGCACAATCTAAAAAATATCACATAAGTCCAAGAAATATTATAATTTTCACTTTTAAATTGTTAAGTTCTTTCGTTTCATCATAAAAATAATAATAAATTATAAATATATTTTGGGTCTAAGAAAAGCAGGTATGAAAAAGTATTAAAATGTAGTATTTTTCTGACGGTATTATTTATCGTTATCGGCGAAGTCAGCCCTGGTCGAAAAGCCTATAAGTACCAGCGCCGAACGTTATTTTTCCGAAATTTTCGAGCGCGACGGTCTGAGCGGGATATTCTTTAAAATAGAACCGAACAAAAAAATTACGACGAAGGCGGTTGTGGCGCGGCATCTACCGAAGAGTTTCTTCGTCCGGTGTATGTGTGTTTTGCGGAGTTTAGTTTGTTTGAAAAAAGAATAAGGCGAGCGGCGGCGGCGCCGGTGAACGTGTGGGTGTGTGTCACTGTGTGTTTTTGTGTGTTTGCAAATACAAAACCAACAAGAGTGTCGGCTGCGGGGTGAGCAGCTCAGTGGCAGCGACGCAGCACAGCGGCGGCAGCGGCAGCGACGTCCAGTGCATTTTGGTGAAAAACTAATTGTTGTTGTGAGAGGTACGGTAAATATGGATTGGTGTGCGTGTGACTTGCATATGCGTGCGTGTGTTGTGTTGGTTTTTCTGTTGTGGTTTCAACTTTTTTATCGTTTTAAAATAAATAAACAATTGGCAGGGAAAATATAAAACAAATTTATATTATAGAAAAATGCATACATACATCCATACAAGCAAGAAATTCAATTAAAATAAAATATGAATAAATATGAATCAAAATGCATTAAAAGTTTCAAAATAAATCTGAAATATTTCTTATTTTCACACAAAAATGTTTTATGATATTTTACTGATAAAAAAGGTTAACTTGAAAACATTTTCCTGAAAATGGATAATAAACTATATTTTGTGTGATGTTAATGTGACAAACTAACGTTTCCAAGTTAAATTAAAAAAGGGCCGGAGAAAAGCCACTCCGCAAAAACAATGTAATGGCAAAATTATCTTTAATAAACAAAAATTGCGCTGTTGTATAAGCGTTTGTTTATATGACCTGCAAAAAAATCATAAATTGTAGAATTTCCCCAGAAGAGAAGTGTTCTCTCCTCTTCTTCTCTCTCCCTCTCTTTTTCATTCCCGCTGTCGTTTGTGTTAATTGAAAAGAAGGAAAAAAATCAACAAACTTCCTGTTATTTTTTTACATCTCCATCTCTTTCCCACACCGCTCATAACTGTTGCCGCAGACAACAAGAGTATTATTGTGGCAGTTCCTCCCACTCTCTCTTTCCCACCCGCCGTGTGCGCCCTCTCGGGCAAAGGGAATGCGTGTGCCTGTGTTGGTAAGAAAGTTTTGTATTTGCTTTTGTGATTTCTGCTTGCTGTTTTTTGATATTTGCCAGAAGTGCGGGCGTTGAAGTTTTTACTGCAACATTTCTCTGCTCCAGCGGGAGCTTTTATAATGTGTGTGTGCTATTATTAAAACCCCAGAACACACCCATGCATGTGAATGGGGCAGAAACTATGCTAGTGTGTGTATATGAGCGAGGCGTTGGCGTTTTGACCAGAAGCCAAAGAAGAGGAAGAAGCGGTGAAAAGGAGTAAGAGAACGCTAAAGAGTGGGGGTTAGACAGAGAGAACGACGGAGTAGGAGAGCGGCAACGGATAGTTAATAAATAAATCAGATAAAATATAATGCATAAACATTAGGGCAATCATCTCTACCAATCAAAAGGAAGGTTAAAATATAAATCTAATGCCAAAAACCTACTGAGCTCGTATCTTGGAAGCTTTTCATGAATAATGATTACCTAACCCTATAGGTAACTATTTGGCTCTAGGACAGAATACTACCAAATATGGTACTTAGATTTAAATTTTTAGGAAAAGTAATCTTTTAAAATTCTAAGACCATGACAAAGTATTATATTGCTTGATTAACATGAGAGGTGCAAATTATTCTAAAAATTCTCCAAAATTGGGCATTTTATTATTTATTCATAGTGAAATCAGTTTAAATTGTATCTAAAAGTATGCGACTATATGGTATAGCGATTTCTGTGGCATCCCTGTACCTGGAGCCAAGAAAATTTCGATCTTTGTTTGAGTTCCATCTGAATTGTCCTTTTAAAGCATTTTTAAAAAAACTAAAGTATACTTCTGTAAATTTTAAAAATCGTGATGATCAAATGTGCTCAGAAATTCCAGTTACAGAGGCTTCCCTGTAAAAGGGGCGTTTCAGTTAATAAATAAATCAAAGAAATCGGTTAGATCATAAAACATAAACATTATGGAAATCAAGACAGCGTCCAAGGAATTGTTTACCTTTCGCTCTCCCATCAGCCCGTCTCGTTTGCTCTCATTTGTGAGACATAAACGCCGACGTACATTTGCCATGTGTACAACCCCCTCGTCCCATTATCCTGCCGCTCCGAGCCACCCATCAGGGGATTGCAATAAAGCGTTTTACGATCTCCGCTGCCTGACGCACTTGTTGTTTTTATGACAGTTAAGCTATTTTGCGTATGACACGTTTGACAGATGCCAAGCGCTCAATGCGGCTGTCAACGCTGCTCTTAAATGGCAGGCCATCCCTCTCTTTCTCTCTCCTACTCTGCTCAGTCCCCTCACCACTGTGCTCACGCCCACACAAAATAGGGTGGTACAATTTGAGTGGACCGCAGACATCTCATTTGTTAATAATTGTTTTAATTAGGAACAACGTTTGAGTTAGCAAGTAATTATTTATGTAATAGGCATGTTTACTCGAGCTTTTTCAGTCAATTAAATTATATATATATACTGTGTGCTCATTAAGAACCCAAAAAATGTTTACATTTTGCCTACCTCACTCACAACTTAAGATTCTAAATAAAAATCAGAGTCCATATTATCAATACTACAGAAATACGGTTTAGCACTCGCAATGTTGTAGCTGAAGTCCCCTTAGATTCTAAACTGTATAATCACATCTTATGTTATGTTTATGAATTAGCAAGAAAAAGTACTAAAGTACTTAAAGCAGCATAAACTAAAAACACATGTATATACTTTTTTCTATAATTTATAAGTGAAGGTGAACTTATTAGCACACGTTAACAAGCAGCTCTTAATGCAGACTTTTATAAGGTAATCAAAGACTTTGCTGATCGTCCTTTTTGTTTAATATCTGGATATTATACCTTATATTTCTACTAGAAAAACATTGCCTCACTCAAATTTCGAGTCACCCTAACATACACCCCTTTGGCGTACCAAATAAAAATAAAAGTTTGTGCATGTTTGTTGGCTGGCATTTTAATTTCAGCAAGCGTTAGAAATAAGGTGAAGGGTTTAGGGGAAAGAAGGAGGAGCAGGACAGTGGGCTGTCTTTTCGCAGCTACTTTTACGCATGTTTTCGCGCAGAGGCCAAAATAAAGAAGAAAAATGAAGTCGGCTTGACATAAATTGTCCCGGCCAAATGTGGCAAACTACGACGGCAACAATAAACTGGGCCACGCCTACAGAAAACCCATAAGCTGCAAACATCAAATATCAACAGCAGCAACAGCTAAAACAACAAGAACAACGCACAACTGCCGCTTGGCTTGTCGCATGTAATTGCTTGCCACAAAGTAAATGACAATAGCGCAAGGCAAAAGACACCGTCATCGCAGAGGACACAGTGGGTCATCATATCTGCCGCATCTTATCTGTAACTTTTACTATTTACTACGTGGGCTTCTATTAGATTTATTTAGATTTTTAGACGATCAGAAATTATTTAATACATAAGTCGTACTCAAGATTTACTAGCCATTTGAATGACCTATAATGATCAATAACCACTTTCCACTGACTTTTCTTAATTGTATTAAATCGGTTTTAATCAAAAGCCTCTAATAATGAGGTCAATTCGGCACGAGCCTGGAAAATTTGTTTTAAAAGTAGTAATCACTTTCTTAATGGCTACTTTTTCACTATATCAATTCTATTATTTCAAAAATAACTTTTCCCAAATTATGAATTATTTTTTCCTTTGATTATTATAAAATCTCATCATGTTAATAATAATTTCTCCAATTTGGCCCACTGTGCTGGCAAACAAGTTGAGGTTGGTGTAACTAAAAACCGCAAAGGCTTGTCACTCCCCTCTTTGTCGCTTCCCTCTTTCCGCCCTTCCGCTCCTCCGCTGTGGCGACCCCTCCAACAGCTCCACCGATCGCCTCCTCTCCCTCGCACTCTTCTATGCTGTCGAAGTTGTTGCTTCCGCTCTCGCGGTTTCGCCGCTCTCACTGTTCGCGTGTGTGTGAGCGTCTGTGTGCCTGTAAAAGTATCTCTTAGCTGATGTATCTTTTGGTGTTGTTGTTGTTGTTACTGTGCGCTGTACGTGGGCGGCAACAGTATTAGAAAAATAAACCCCAAGCCTCAAGTTTCAATTCAAGCTTTAAAATATTTGCTGAATGACGTCGGCAGCGACTTTTTTATTTTATTTCTGGTTACCCTTTAAGCGGGTATCTGCGACATAGATTTATCTATATTCTTGGGCCCCATTACATCGTTTGAGTTTGTATAATTGTTAGTTAATCAATTTGTACTAACTTCTTTCCTAGATTTTAAGCTTTCTAATGTAATCGATTAGCTGGAATAATATTATTACGATATACAGTATTATTATGAACTACTGCTGTCTTAAGAGATACTTGCCGTAAATTGTAAAAATAAAATCGAATTTTGTGACCCTCATTCAAATTTGATCTGACCCTGTTGCAGGCCTAGACTTTAATAACGTTGCCCCTTCGACCAAAATAAACAAAACAAAATGTCAACGAAAACACACACTCACACTGTAGTGGCAAATTGATAAGGCAAACCAACAGGCAAACATTTAAACATTTTCTACCATTTACGTATCGAATATCACTTTTTGGCGAGCATTCATTTGTTTATTCTCGTTCCATTATTACTTGTGTTTATTTGCCTTTTTTTTTTTTGGTTTTCGGTCAAAGCTTTTGGCCATTTAATATTCATTTATTCAGCCATGTTTATTTATTTATTTGCGTGTCTCTCGTTCACCGTGCTCGTGTGTGGCTAAAAGACCGAAAATCGAAGAAAAAACAAAAAAAAAAATCTGAAAACGTGAAATCGCATGCTAGAAGCCATGGCCATGATTTTGAATTTAAGCATGCAAGGGTAGTGGCAAAGAAATCGACAAATAAAATCCAAATAAAATATAATCGTAAAAAGCATTTGGCATCCATTCGATACCCTTTTGATAGGGTCATTCGATTACTTTAATTTGATATTTCTGCAACTCGGTTGCTAACAAGCTTAATTCAGTTTCTTGGTAAGGCAATTTAATGATTACCCATCATAATGATGTCATAAGAAAGTCGTAACTTTAGTTAGCTTAATGATACTTAGAAGCCCACTTTATAGGCACTATTAAAATGGAAAGTCAATACAATAAAATAATCAGCTAATTGGCTCTTAAAGATTAGAATGTTGATAAACAAAAGGGCTCTTAATAGCGTTTAGTTTTAGGGTAAATTTGTTTCAAGATTATATTTGTAATTGTTGAATCTATCTTGAATTATCATAATTCTACTTTAAATAGAGTATAGGTATACATATATTTTCCCAAGGGTTAGAAATCCCCATAGCTAGATTTAGATCGTACTAAGAGTTATTTTCCCCAAGAGAATAATGTAAATGCATTAGAATTAAATTAAATGTTCCTCTTTGTGGGTAACGACAGAAACAGAAACCCAACAATTGGAATATTCGTACCCAAGAACTAACTGAAAGCTAGCATTTTCATTAACTTTTTAAGACCATCGTTTCTATCAATCAAAAGTATTTCTCCAGCTTTTATAGTTTCATTCTCTTGGCCTTATTTGGCAGAACTTAAGCTTGAGCTAAACTTGCACTACCAAAAGCCATAGTTCATTTATCAAATCATAAATCTTACGAGTCTCTGTTGGGCCAACTACTCTCTGTAGCTCTGTAGCGTAAATCATTTATTTGGAATGCCAAGAATGAATGAATTGGGAACTTGCAGACAAGTTAAATTGTTGAATGAAAATATATCTGTTTATATACTCGCTGGATTTATAGGAACTTAGCTTTATCCGGCCCGAAAAAGCAATTTAAATTTTTTTAAATTACGGATTTCTTTTTATGGAAATTTTATTTGGAAAGAACAACGAATGCCGATGGGAAAAATAACAAAGATAGAATCGCTGCCACTCCCACTCCCTCCACCGACACCACTTCCCTTTATTTCCCAACGAGTGCGAGGCCAAAAGTTTTTCGTAGCTCATAAATTCTTTTGTTCGACTCGTTTTTCTTTGATTTCTTTTGCCGGGCACGAGCGAATGAAGAAAAGAAAACCGGGTAAGGAAAAAGTGAAAATTCAGTGGGAAAATTGTCGCTGTCTTGTGGCCCACTGCGATTACAGAGGCAGCAAGAAAGGCAGCCTCAAAACTAATTAGTTGCGCTGCATTCAAACTGAGTTTTACTTTTTGCCTCAGACTGCAGCCACTCGGATTGAGTAAGACTTTCGTCTGATCCCCTTTTCCGCCGCTTAACCCCGCCTCCCCCTCGATTTGCCACCGATTTTCCACTGCTTTTTCCCCTACGATTGTGCAACTCGGAGAGCAAATTCAGTTAACTGTTACACACAGTCACTGACTGACTTAATTCCCTACATTTTCGCGATTGCACGAGAGCTTTGGGAAGCAGCCGCCGCCGCCGCCGCCTGCACACTGGTGGAAAATGATCTGAAATTAATTTGCTTGATTTCTTCCCCTCATTAAAGGGCCTGTGATTGAGTAATGGGCTTCCATAAAGGGCTCTGCCCGCTCATAATCCGGTTGATGTCGCCGCCTGATTAAGGCCATCGAACAGCGCAGATTGTTTTCGATGTTACGCGGGACTATTTATAAAGATCGAATTACACCTGATCATCAGCGATAGTGATAGCGATTGGGTCTGGAAAATTTATTGCTTGCTTAGTCAGCAATGCGGCGCCATCCATCCATCATTCATATCATATATATTTATTTCTATCGGGAAAGGGCATCAGTGGAGCATCAACTTTGAGATTATGCATAATCTGTCAATCTAGTTTATTATAATTATTCTGGGTTTATATGCCTATTTACTTGTATTTATTTCAATGTATAAATGTTCTTTGTCAACTGTATAGCTGGAAAGTATAGGAGATTTTGTTGTCACTTTTTGAAAGGAGGAGGAATTCCAAAGTTAACTCTAGTGAATTTTACCTTAACTAAATATTAAAGCTTTAAATGTTCTTTATAGGAAAAATCTAGGAAAAATTGCAATGCATACAAAAAGACAGCTATTACAGAAGGGAGATAGGGGTGCTGCCGAAGTATTTTATATAAATTACTAAAAACTTTTTAATACATTAATAAATTAATCTGTAAAACCCAAAGCTATAATTAGGCTTTAAATATAGATCTGTAAGTAATTTTATGTTCCAAAAAAACCAATTTAATGAGCTCTCCAAATGCCGATTCCCCCATTAAACAATCATCAATGATCTGCGTTCTTCGCCCTCGACTCCATAAACATTTCGATTAGAACGATATTCCATATAAACCATCTGTTGATCCATTCACTCTAAATCTGTCGGCATTATCATTTTGCCCAACGACCTTGGACCCACTGTGCAGCAGGCGACTGGAACTTGGCTTTAACTTTTGTTTTTGGCTGCTGCGAATGCTACTGGTGCCTGGTGGCTGCTGGCTGGTGGCTGGTGCCTCCTTCGTAATCGCTGCCATAGCAATGGCATCTAGTCAGTCAGCCCGAATCATCGTCTTATTGGGATTACGCTGGTGCAATGCCTTTGCCGGAGGGGCGGGAGTCGTCGTCGTGTAATAAAAAGTATCTCTGGGATATCTCCCGCGTCGCTTCTGCTTTTGGGCATTAATGAATGAATGGAACCCGTCTTAAGCAAAGCCGGCTTGTCCAAGTGACAGTGGAGAGCAGCTGGGAAAATCGGCGTGGAGGGCGGAGAGAAAAACTCCCAGCTTACCGCCCCGTTCGGATTTTTTCTTCTATTCTGGTTGCTGCGCTTGGCTGCGCGTCAAATTTGCGCTCAAACCTCCTTCTGGTCCTCCTCCCTTTGAACCATTTTTTTGTATAAATTTCCATAAAAAAAGAATCAACCGAAAAGAGCGTGTAGAAGCACAAAAAATTGACAATGTTGAGAGGTTTTTCGGGTGAGAGAAAATGCTCTCACTATATATATATATGCAAATCAAGTAATTTGTCTCTGAAGCATTTGTCTGGCTTCCGAAAGATGCAGAATGAGAAGAAAAGACGAGCTGAGGCAGCCACAACTTCCGGTGTGTTTTTTTCGGTGCGTCTTCTGCTCAACTTTTGGTCTGGTCTGTGTAGGGGGAAGATTTTATAAATAAATTACAAAACAAAAAATAAAAAACGAGACACAAACGCCGGTGAAATAGTTGGGGAGAAGTCGTGGAAAAAAAGCACGCCGAAGACAACGCCTCGTCTTCACTTTTTATTTGTTGTCTTCTTTTTTTTTTGTGGGGCATGCAGGTGGAAGCTGTTATCGTTGTTGGCGTCTTGCGAAAGAGTTTCCACCATTGTCGATACTATGGGGGCTATAATGGGTATTACGATCTTCAGCGGAGGTTGAAGACCCCCAAGGGAAATGAGTGGAATAACCCGAATGTACCTTGGCCAATAAGACCTTGGTTGGGCTTAATATTTTGTGTTTACTTTAATTTAATCAAGAGTCTTAAGTACATACAATTAAGTATATTATTGCTTTTGAATAGCAAATTAAGGCGTTGTCAAACTTTATTGTTGTTAGTATTCAACCTTAAAAAATGGGGCTTAAATTCCCTGAAAACCAGATTAAATTGATCAAAATTATCAACTTTTTTATACAAACAA
>VNKC01003731.1:0-52939 GCA_008042775.1 Drosophila pectinifera
ATTTTTATATCCTAATTTTTATACACATCAAACTTAAGAATATCCATAACTTGGCCAAAACAGCCTTAAAGACAGCGGATCGGAATATATATGGCATTTGGCTGTCATTCCATTTTTGGCCAAATTATGCTCTCCAGAAACCTCAAGTATGCGGATATTTGGGTCCTTAAATTTTAGTTTTTATATCCTAATTTTTGTACAAATCAAACTTAAGAATATCCATAACTTGGCCAAAACAGCCTTAAAGACAGCGGATCGGAATATATATGGCATTTGGCTGTCATATCATATATGGCCAAATTATGCTCTCAAGAAGCCCTCAAATATTCGCTTTTTGAGTCGACAATTTATTACCCTAATTTTTGGAAAAATCAAAATTAAAAATAACCATAACTTGGCCAAAACAGCCTTAATTTCAAATCTGAAAGCTTTTCCATGTCAGTTTTCATTTGGTTAATTAATCTGCATATTTAGTTTGAAAATTAAAAGAAATAAATTTTTAGCCAATTTTTGCTAATTTTAATGATGTAACCCCTTATAAAATTTTGAAAAATCGGAAAAAAATTTTATCTAATTTTTTTTAAACATTTAATATTTAAATAATTAAGATTTTAACGGCGATTCGGAATATAAACGGCATTTGGCTGTCAATCCATTTTTGGCCAAATTATGCTCTCAAGAAGCCCTCAAATATTCGCTTTTTGAGTCGACAATTTATTACCCTAATTTTTGGAAAAATCAAAATTAAAAATAACCATAACTTGGCCAAAACAGCCTTAATATTAAATCGGAAAGCCTTTCTCTGCTAGTTTTTATTTGGTTAATTAATCTGCCCCAAGTAAAGCAGCTTTTAATACAGTGTCATAGCCGTATTAAGAATTCTTGTTTCAAGTAACATTTTATTCACACAAAATGATGCATTCACTCTCCTTAAAATTAATTCAAATAAACATTACACCAGGATCCTGTATAATAAATACAATATATTCAGTGTCAGTTTTTTTTTCCTGGGTTTGTCAATTATCCAGAATTTTCGTTATTACTTAAGTATTTTTACAGGTAACATAAAATCAAGAAGAAAACTAGGTTAACTAAAACCTATGCCCCGTTTTAATTTATGAACATACGTCATGAGCGCAGGGGTTAAGTTCCGTCAAGGATCCAGAGCTTCCTTGGTGTTATATTGCCAATCAACTGGCCACTCCGACCCACAAACCCCCCTTCCTGAAGCTCCTGCCACCGCAAGGACAGCCCCCCGCCTACACCGACACTCCATTGAAGGTCCGAGCTCCTTCGGTCTCTCACTCTCGGTGCTTTATGGCACAAAGGGGACTTGGCTTCAATTTTCTTTATATTACAGCTTGATTTAATTTGACGTGAGACTTGCTCCTGGGCCCTGTTCCTGACCAGACCGAAATTAGAAACGCAATCGTGTAGTGGCAGTGGCAATGGCAGGGCGGCGGGGTTGGAGTCCTTCTCGGGGGCGAAAGCAATTGCAGGTTACATTCCGGCTAGCGGAGCATTCAAATGTCGCTTAATGAAAATATGAACAATTGGAAAAGCAAATGTCATTTGCCAGCTGCCAGGCACACGGACCTTCGGGGTGCCCGATCTGCCCGATCTGCCCGATTGATATAATTTCATTAAGCGACTCCCGCCCCCTCGAAGCCACGCCCACCGACCATCGACCACCGACCAGGGCGAACTTTCACAGCAACAAAAGTGCGAGAAAAGAAATGAAAAGTAACGGAAAACACTCGCTTAGTAACAAATGGAAAGCGGAAAACGAGGGGGCGGCGCTGCTGGCCAAAAAAATAGAAGAAAAAAAAACAAAGTAAAATGATAATGAAAATGAAAATGCATAAACAGCAATCGTTGACAAGCGGCGGGTGGCCCAGTGCTTAGATGTAGGGCTGCTGCGTGGAAAACTCATTAAAACTTTTTCACAGCCCATTTAAAAGCAATTTGTAAATTGTGAAACCTGCACTTGGCCCACGCGGAGTCGGCGAAAAATTGTCATAATTATTATTTATATTTCCGAGCCCAGGCCTAACCTATATTTTCCTACGGAGATTAAGCAAAAAACGTACATAATTATATTAGTTCTTCGTGTTTCTGCTTAAATAGAAAACTGGCTGATTAAATCCATTTAAACAGTATTTTCTTTTGAATAAGTTTCCCAAAACTTTAAGCACATTTTTGTATGTTTAAAGAATTACCAAGTCAATGAATAGAATTGGGAAAATTAATATTAATAAAATATAGAATAATTAAAAAATGGTTAGTACTATGCCAAGGAGATGAGGTTGTGTATAAAATTAAAAGGCAATTGTATTGTAACTATTTAACATGTATAGATATCTCTTAGGAAACATATAGAGATAAATATTATGAGGAATATTTTGTAGTTATTATTAATTAAATTTGAAATTGTGGAATCCCATAAAAGAATAGTTTTAAGTTTCTTATAATTCCTATAAACCTAGTAGCAATAAATAGCCAACGATTAATTACCTTTAATAGAAGTACAATCAATTGTGGGGAACAATTCCCCAAATAAAATAGGCATTGTTCCAGAAATCACTAGTTACCCTTTAAAAAGAATCCCCCAAATTCTATGGCGTACTCAACAATCTGCCAGTGGCCATTTCCGACCCATCTTTTCATCCCGGGAAAAATAAGGGCTCGTCGCAATCACTTTGAGCTGCGCGGAAAGGCTCACAATCGCAGACATTAAATCAAATTTCCGCACAATTCAAGGCGAGACCGGGGGCAAGGGGTATGCGAAAAATTGTGTTAGCTGCGGTTGCCTTTCCCCCGCCTCCTGGCTATGCCGCTGCCACTACCGTCGCCACTTAAATATTCAAAGCGAAAAGTTGGTTACCTTTGCGTCTTGGCTGACTTGCTCCCCTTCGCCACGGCGGTGTTTTCTTTTCTTTATTATTCAAACGCCGCTTTTCATGTGCAGTGCCGAAAAATTCCCACAGGATGCAGTCAAAGGCAGCAGCTGGCAGGGGGAGTTGGGCGTGGAGGGGGGGCCTGGGTTGAGGGCGGCTGCTGGTAGCACACATGTGCAGTTCTTTAAACGTTTTTATCGGGTTCATCTGGTGCCTGTGGATGGAGTCAAAGGTGAATCCCCAGGGAGACGCTACCTTTTAGTTAATTCAAGGCTGCAAAGAGGGCGCAGATATGAAATGCTTACCAAAAAAAGGTCATTTTTCGAGAAATTCAAGCCACCCGCCGTAATTGTGTGTTTTCCAACACTGGACCTCGCTCTTGGTTTTAGCCTGGTTTAACTCCAATGTGACCAGCTGTACTTGTTTCCTTATAACCCAGTCGTATCCAAATTTTTTTCCTCGCCCTAACTGGCTACACTGGCGCGGATCAAACAAAGTTTTCCGGTACGGTCACACCTCGTAAATTCCAGTGAAATATTCAGCCGCTGTTGTCAAATTGTAAAATCGTTAAAGTTTTTACATATATCCGCCCCACATATCTGCCTTGAACCAAGAGAGCAGGCATTTTTCAAGGCGTACAAAGATCAAATAGCCCCGCGTTAGCTTGCGTGAAAACGTGTCCGGAAAAGCCAAAGGCGAGCGAGCGCTAGTGAGTGCGAGCGAGAGAGAGTGAGAGACGGTGACAGCGACACCGACACCTAAACGGATTTCCTCCCCTTGCTCCCCGCTCCCTTACCCAACCGACGGATTTCCCAGCGAAAAAGTGAGAATTCAAGAGACTTTCCAGCGAACAGCGAACGGCAGCGAAAATGCAAATAAATCTTAAGGTGAAGACCTTAGATGCGCGCACCCACGAATTCAGCATCGACAATGAGGTAAGTTTTTTGAGGTTGTGGCCAGAGGTCTAGAGGCTTCTACATATATGTATATCCCCCCTCCTGCCCCGCCCTGGTGCCCTCCAGATCACGATCCGGCAGTTCAAGGACCAAATAGCGGAGAAGACCAACATAGCGGCGGAGAACCAGCGCATCATCTACCAGGGCCGCGTGCTCGCCGACGAGAAGCAGGTGAAGGAGTACGGTGAGTCATGCTGCAGGAATCCACAGAGATTGCACATTTAAAACGCTGATATCTTCCACCTTTCTTTGGTTGCAGATGTCGACGGCAAGGTACTGCATGTGGCGGAGCGTCCGCCGTTCTCGCAGCGCGGAGCCAACGCCAGGAACAATGATGAGCCGATGCGCACCTTCCGGAACGTGCCACGTCCGCCGCCGGGTATGCGCACCTCGCCCTACTTCCGAGCACTCGATGGCATGGTGGTGGGCACCATGGCCATACCAGTAAACAATGGCCCTGTGGCCGGGGTGCGTCCATAGAGCAGATTACCTTTGGGACTCGTCTTTATACATTCGCAATCTTTGCAGACCCGCACTCCGCCCAATCGATATCCGAACTCCTCGTCCTTCTGCATCAACCGCATCACCGTGGCCATGCACATGATCGATTGCGCCGACAACATAGCCGCCTATCTGGAGAATCCTGCTGTGGGACTGAACAACCAGTCATTGGACATACTGCAACGCGGCCGCTGGTCCATGGAGTCCACTGTCGTTGAGGTGGGCGTCTCTTCCACGGATCTGCCGCGCAACAACAATATTATCGACATGGTCCAAGACGCGGTGACCGCCGCTCTGTCACGGACTGGAGCCCGGAACTACACGGTGGTGCAACTACCGACAGTCTACACCAACGAGAGCGGAGAGACCAGTCAGCAGCGGGCTGGAGAGGTAGCCGGCAGTGAGGGAGCAACTGCGGGAACACCCAGCGATGCTAGCGGTGAGACTACATCGGCCACAGTCATCATTGAGGATGTGATCGAGACGGACGATGAGGCCGCCGATGGAGCCTCGGACCGTTCGGCAACACCTACTCCGGAGGCTGATGCGGAGGGTGCAGTTGGTGGTCAGCCGGCGCCAGCTGCCGCTTCTGCTGCGGCAACCAGCTCTTCCTCCGCTGGGGCTAATGCTAACGAAACAGCGGCTGCTCAGGCTAGCGTCGAGGGAGCCAATAACGCGGGGCCCCGATACCGCACCCCGCCCCAAGTGCTGGCCCAAGTCATCCATCATTATCGCGGCGTCCAGACGCGCCTCGCGCCTTTTGTGGATCGATACTACGAAATCCTGCAGAATGATCCTACTTTCGAGGAGAATGTGAGTTATCAGTTACGAGCAGTCATGTTCTACACAAGAATAACTTCCTCAATAACTTTATATTTTTCTCCCTAGGATACCGCTGGTCGAGAAAATGCACAGCGGATCTACGACCGTGTCTCTGAGGCTTTTCACTACCTCTCGCACGCCCAGCACGCTATCTCCGATTTGATGCTGGACTTGTCGCAGCCTGGACCGCGAGTGCTCACCTGCCGACCGATTCTCGTCGAGCAGAGCGGCTACATTCGCTCTAACAACATATTTACGCCTAACTTTTTGGCTCCGCCTCCGGGTCTTCTCAATGAGATGGCCTTCCGGGCTGGGGAACATGTAGGCACTGCACCTGGCGCTGCACCTGGCACTCCAGCTCCCGCAACGGCGGCTACCACTCCAACACCCGCTGCCTCCGAGCCAGCCACAACTGTGCAAGCAGCAAATACTGCTGCGGCTATGGTGGAGATAGCCAGTCGGGCTGCGGGAGCCGCTGCTGAGATGGCCGTTCGGGCTGCCAACGCCGCCGGAGCTGCCAATGTAGCTGCTGCCAATGCTGCCAATGCAGCTGCTGCAGCTGCTCGTGGTGCGGACAGCGACCGCGTGGAGGATCCTGTCGATGAGCCCATGGTGGCCCCCAATGCAGCCGCCTCACAGGCCCAACACCAAGCACGTCTCGAAATGGGTAAGACATTCCCTCCATACTTACACCCTTGCACCAGTTTGGATACAGTGCGTTTCATAGCTATATAAAAGAACGTATATAAAAGATGTGGAGAGGGATAAGTTACTCCGGGAAATGTATATTTGAAACCCTCTGTATCACCCAATCTATTTCTTAATGATTTTCTAGACCACGATCACGAAGATCAAGATCAAACTTCTGTCCCAGCGGCCCGACCAGCTCCTAGGCTGCGTGTCTATGTGCCAGTGACCCTGCCACCGCCCAGTACGTTTTGGTTGTTTGGTTGATGCCAGTTCTCATCTTTCAGTCACGTCTGACTAACCCTAGCTCACTAGCTCATTCACTGCATCCCTTGTTTTCGTTTCACTTACCCGTTGTCGCTAGACTTTAGACCAGCCCTTAACCAGATTAATCCCTGCTTCAAATTCCCTTAAAAGTACGCTTCTAACTCCCTTTTGTTCGCTTACAGATCCCCAGATGGAGATGGCACGCCTTCTTCAGGCAGTGGTCAACAGGGCCACCAACGAAGCAGCTAACGATGTTCATGTCGAGTTCAATTCGCCCAACATCATGTCGATCAACTTGCCCGTTCATGTGATGACCGCTGCAGTGCGTCCAGCACCCGCTGGCGCAGCACCTGGACCACCAGCCGCAGCTGCTGCTCCTGCAGCAGAAGCATCTAATGACAGCTCCCCAGCCGCAAGCAATGCTGAGTCCCCGACAGCCGCTTCAACTTCGACTGGAACACGAAGCGGAGAACAGAGGGCCAATACTTTGCCCACCACTTCCACCCAGACTCGGTCAACATCAAGGCCCCAGATCCAGATTGGTGGCAACAACAACTGGGGCGGACGCATTGCACCCACGCACACGGCCTTTGACCGCTTCCTGCCCTGCAATAGTCATCACATCAGGGAGTCAGATCAGCTGCCTCACAATAACAACAGCAACAACAGCTCGAACAACAATCGCAGTACCACCACGGCGCCAGCAGGCGGAGCCGCCGTTGTTTCGCCCACATCCGCCGCTGGACCTCGACCTGGTAAGTGCAGTTTGCCCATCAAACGCCACAACATGTCCACGTCCCCGGCCACGCCCCACATCGCACGCCCGCCCCTTCATCATCAGCACACTCATTAAACACAGAGATGGAAGCTCCGGTCAATCGAGTGCCAGTCGAATCCCAGGGTCTGACCTTGCTCCCCGGGCATGCTTCCCACAACTATTACCGACACTCTGAAACACACAATATTAACTTTTAATTGGGCTAGAATATATCGAAAGGCGTATCCTCATTACAGAATTAGAATGATCTTTACCAATTAAAATCCACGCAATATTCCAGGAAATCAAAGAGATATTTTTTTTATTATAAAGGTCTCTTATCTACTCATGTTTAAATTTTCTGTCGAACCTCAGGGACCTTGCTCCCCAAGCATCTAAGTTCTGGGAAACTCAAACTCAAACAGCGCGTGCTTAAGTATATATATAGTATATATAGTATCCGAATGTACTTTACTCTTGAAAACCCACGCAATATTCCAGGGAATCGAGGAGATAAAACTTGCATTATCCAAGCCTCTAAATACACATGTTCTGGATTGTTTAATTACTCTTCAATTTTAAATTTTTGCTTTAAATGGTCAAGAATTAAAAATTTATGTTTTTATCACAATAAAGTAAGATAGAACAACACCTTTACTTGATAAATCCCTACATAATTTCGGGTTCCTTAGAAGTTATATTTAGCAGGGCCCGCTCCCTAAGCGATTCGACTGTCGACTGGCCTCCATCTTTGACATTAATCTCCATTCTATCCATGTCATCATTTAGTCACCTCTGATCGCATCCAACGCGGCAGTGCCAACGTACGCTCCACGTGGTCGTCGCGCCGCCAGCGTCCCGCCAGCAATCAACTGAACAGCCTCCGGCCGGCAGCCTGGGCGCAGGCGCAGACCCAGACCCATATCCAGGCCGCCCACATTGCTGGTGGTGGTGGCAGCACCAATGGGGCCGGGGCCGGAGCCGCGAGAGTGCGCCCCATGGGAAGAGTGCCCATCAATCGCGATCGGCTGGCGGCTCGACCGGTCCTCGTTGGTGGTGGCAGCACCAACGGCGGCCTGGCAGCCGTCCGGCGGGGGCGCATCCAGACCACCACCGGCCGCCTGTCCAGACAATTTCCCACCCTACTCGCTAATTTTTTGCTTAATAATCTGAGAAATAATGCGCAATCAGCTCCGGCAGGCAGCGCCGCCGTCGCCACCGCCGAGGGAGTGGCAGCCACCGCCACATCAGCAGCAGCAGCCCCTGCTACGGTCGCTCCTACCGCCGCTGCTCCACCATCGCAGGCGATTCCGACCCTGGTCACGCCCGCTCCACGCGTCGATGCAAGCAACCTACGCTCGCAGCTGCGCAGCTTCCTCAACGACAGCCTCTTCGCCGGAGGAGTGCCCATCAACGAGCAGACGATCCCAGACGCAATCGGTCGGGCCTTGGAATGGTTCGGCGAGAGCCTGGTCTACCTGCCGCAGTACGAGCGGCCGGAGTACAACTCCAGGGACTCGGTGTGCAACATCCTTCGCGTCAGCCTGCGCCTGATCATCGAGCTGTGCTGCATCCCGGCGCCAGGTGGATCGGCGGTATCAAGTGCCCAGTTCGAGCAGTGCCTCAAGCAGATCTGCGACCAGTTCCGCAAGCGTCTCTACAGCGTCCTCTTTCTGTGCCTGGGCAGCGCCAATGCGGAGCTCTACTGGCGCCAACTGATGCGCCTGCTTTGTGCACCCCTCCGATCTAGTAAGTTTTCGAATATATCGCAGATTTGGTCCAGTTCTAAACCAGAGTTCTCTTGCTTTTCGCGCAGATTTCCGCAACGAAGCGCTACAGTTCTTGTGCATCTATATAGACCCCACAATTCCCGCCCAGACAGACACTGTGGATGCCCAACAGTTCCTTGTTCTACGCAGTACCCAAGCAGTTTCTCCCACTGATGCCGCTGAGGTGAGTGCCAACTATCTCTACTTTCTTGCCGACCAAGGCATCACTAATCGCAGCCTTTTGTTGCGCCACCGCCGTTGGCGTTCAACCCACAGCAGCAACTGCCACAGCTGCAAAATCTGGACACGGATGTGGAAATGGCCGAAGTGGCCACTAGCAGTAGCAGCAGTGCACCCGCAGACGCCTTGCCCGCCGTGATTGTGGGCTCCGAGCCCTGGCACATGAGTTTCCCCAATGACTGGTTGCCAGTGATAACCCGCGACCTGCAGACCCAGACTGAGGTAGGTCCTCCAGAAAGTCTTTTCACTTTAATCTTATATATGCCATCTATTCCTGCAGCAGAGCAACCGCCCGCAACCACCCTACTCCGATGCCTACATTTCCGGAATGTCCGCCAAGCGGCGCAAGATTATTCAGTCGGAGAAGCCGACGGCCAGCGTGGAGTGCCTCATCGCCAGCGGGGTGCAGCGGGCCATTCAGAGCTCCGGTTTGGGTGGTGTCAATGGCAGTGCCTCCAGTTCCTCGATCAGTGCTGACAGCGTCATCGGTTCCATCGCGCACGACCCCACCACTCAGGCCTCGTACACGGATGCGGTGCGAAACATTGTTAGGGAGCGGATCAAGCAGGATGCCGACTACAAGCCCAACAAGTATCCGCAGATAGCCAAGTTCGCCGAGCAGAAGTAGACGGTGCTTAGAGGGTAGCGATAGAGCCCTGGCCACCTTGTGCTTGTTGTACATTTTACTTTAACACATTGTATTTAATTTAGTTAATGGCTAAGTTCTGTTTAAATCGAGGAGACGACGATTATGGCGACAACACCAACACACGGAGAGGACCTTTAGCAAATGCTTCAACCTATATAGAATAATAATATCCAACTGATATATGTATCCACACACACTATGGGACACGAAAGGGAGCCCAGGCACAACGCTTCTGGGGCCGCGACAAAGGAGCAAAATAAACACATTTATTAACCGAAAGCGAATGGCTATTGGATTGGATTGGATTGGATTGGAATGAATGGATGTGGATGTGGGGACCACACACAGCGGAATGCTTTCAATAGTCCCAAATGGCAGTGGCGTCCCCACGGCGCGTGACGTAGTGGAGAGAGCAAACCAGAGCCGTGACGACAGCCAAATACCGAATTCCAGCCAAATATTTTGGACGGCGCCGCCGGCATTGACGTTAGCCGATGGCACATGATTGCCCAATGGCCGATGACGATCGATCCCGGAATGTGCAGAGCAGCAGCTCAAGTGGACGGTTAGCAGCGGAGCCATTACAACGATATCCACTGGAGGAGGCCTGTATCCATTGACCGGCCCACATATCCTCCGCACACGCACTCCCAATCCCATTCCCATTCCCATACCATCGCCAGCGAATTCCGGAGCCTACGCTACTCATGTTATTGTTGTCGTCTGCAATCGAAACACGAAAATGTGTCACATAAAAATGTTGAGAATATTTATGTGCAAAAAATAAAAACAAATAATACCACAAATAACGAAAACGAAAGAAGAGGGGAAGAACATGTATGAATAAATAATAATAATTAATACTTGCCGTTTTTCTTTAAAAATTTACTCGGAATGATTGGATCCCATAAATAGACTGGCTACGTAATCGATGTATATTTTTAATACCTACAGTTATGGGAAACAGTGCGGTGCGAAAAACCTGCCAGACATTACATTGCATTTATCGAAAATCATAGGGAATAACCCTTTTTGATTGAATAATTAAAAAGAATATATTACCAGGATTGGGCATTGTTTAAATGCAAAAAGCAAGATAAGTATAGCTTAGCCTTGGGGTCTTTGGGAATTCAGTTCCTTCTGTTATCAGTAACTTTCAATTATTAGTAACTTTCAATTGAAATTCCTGTTAAGCTGTATATTTAATAATAATTCAGATTTCTTTTTCAAAATTATTCCAATATGTGTAGATTACAATTAAAACATAATAAAAAGGAAAAAGAATCATATACCTTTATAAATGGTATACAGTAGTTTTACCAACAAAAATTTTATTATAATAAGCAACATTTATTTAGACTTACAGCTATGAACCCTGGCTGTATGCATGTAATTACGTTAACGTTAATCTTTCAGACTACCCTAAACATAATCGTGCCAAGGCTTCTTGAGACCTTGCAGTGTGCAGCCTGGAAAATGGATGGAGATGGACGTTGATGTGGTGCTCAGCCAGTTGGAGGGGCCACAGAAGGCCCTCGCATGCTCCCAGCTCCGCTCCCCCGATGATCCCGATCATCGCGATGATTAATTGCGGCCAGAGCGGCGGGGAGACATAGACATCGACATCCACATCCACATCCACATCCACATCCACATCCACATCCACATCCACATCGTTGGCACGCGCAATCCAGGGAATGTGCGGAATTCGCAGCAAGTGCATGTAAGGCGCCGAGTGGCTCATTATGCAGGCGCGGGGCCCAGAACTTCGAAATAAATTAAGGCAGCGGACTTTGATGCATGGCTCCGCTACCTCCTCCTGCTGCTCCTCCTGCTGCTCTTCCTGCTGCTCCTCCTTCTGCTCCTCCTGCTTCTCCTCATGCTGCTCCTCCTGCTACTCCTCCTGCTTCTCCTCCTGCTGCTCCTCCTGCTGCTCCTCTTGCTGCTCCTCCTGCTGTTCCTCCTGCTGCTCCTCCTGCTGCTCCTCCTTCTGTCCCTCCTGCTGCTCCTCCTTCTGCCCCTCCTGCAGCTGGCGCCAATGGAAAATTTTCATTCTGCCATGCTGAAATGTTTGGCCCAATCTCAATTGGGCTGCAGATCCTTAAACAAGCCGGTTCCATTCAATCGCTGCTAACCAGGCACCCCAAAAGATCCCATACGATATCATCCAACCCGATCCCATCCGATCCGGAACGGCACGGAACGTCATAATTAAAAACATTGCTCAGCGAGTGCCAGATGTCGGGGACAGGACAATTTATAAAGAGTGCGTAAGTACCAAGCAGCACATTACTAAGTAACAACAGTGCAGACGATTTGTCCTTTTTTACTAGATATTATTATTATCCTAAAATCTAATTGAAACTTAATATTAATGTATTCTAAATATAAATAAAACTGCACAAGCTTCTAGCTTAACAACTAATATATAAATTTACTCCCATAAGTATACAATTTAATTAAAGCGATTCTGTTTATAAAATTCAACAAAATAATATAATTTAGAACATTTTCCATCCTGGCTGACAGCACTGAATGCCACGCTCATACAGGCACCAACATGTGTCCACAACGATAATGATGCCCCATACATAGATCTAGGTACTCGAGAGATCCCAACTGCAGCAGCAACTCGAAGGGGGCACAAACACGCAACGCACATCGGGATCGAGATTGAGTTGGAGATGTGGCTGGAGATTGATGGCTGGCGCCGAAAGAACAGGAACACATGTAATTGAGTGTTGTGGACAATTACACGAGTCCCAGCTCCCGACTCGTCCCAGGTCGCCAATTGGCCAAAAAGCCGCTCAATCCTCTCCCCGGAGAGCCAAGAGATCCGAGAGAGAGCAACAGCAACAGCAGCAGCAGCAGCAGCAGCAGCAGCAGCAGCAGTAGAATCAGCAGCAGCAGCAACAGCAGCAGCAGAAGCAGAAGCAGCAACGGCGTATGGATCCTCAGTCACAAACGGACCTTGCTGGAATCAAGACGTGATCATCGGGGCTAGAAGCGACTCAACCGATCGGAACCGAGACCGAGACCGAGACCGAGACTTTGGCTCGCACCCATACACATACTCGCGGTGTTCGGGAAACAAAAACAAAAACAACAAGAAAATATAAAAACAAACAACCAATATATAGTACAACACAATTTTTTAGAAGATTAATTCGACGAGCATCGGCGATCTATATACATACACCCGGCCGAGCGGGTCAAGAGGTCTAGATAGATAGAAAGGGAGATCTGTGGGTGCCGGGAAGCCGGGGCTTGTGTAGCACAAGCGGAGGAGGAGCAGCTCCAGCCTCCAGCCTCCAGCCTCCAGCCCTCCATATCCCGGGCGATAAGATCCAACTGATCCCAAAGTGCTGTGCGTACTGTGTGTGTTTGTTCGAACTGTGGCCGGGCCGCTTTGAAATCCGATGCCAGCGGCGTTTCAGGGAATCCACGAAAACGAAATCGAAAACGCAATCCTGCTGGAAAACCGAGCTGCGATGGAAACCCCCGCACACACATACACACATATGTGCGCCTAGTGGGTAATTTCCCGAGCGTTTTCCGAGCTGCCTGCTCGAACAGTTACAGTTACTAATCCGCCGCCCGAGCGCAAGCAACGCGTCCTGGCATCGTCCGGAAAAACAGTGAATCCGTGTGCCTTGTGAACAGAACCCAAAAATCCGAACCCGAAATTTAAAAACCCCAAAAACGAGAACTCGCCGTGCCAAAGAATTGTTAAATCGGAGAATCGCGTGCTTCAGTGGTCGCCAAAATGACGACCATCATGTACACCGTCTTGAACCTGGCCTCGCTCCACTGCTCGGTGCGTCCGGAGATCTCGCCCTGCACCTGCGAGACGGGCCGGGCCTGGAACCATGTGGCGCTCAACTGTGAGAAGCTGGAGTCCTTCAACACCGTGGTGGCCAGCCTGGCCAATATGTTCAACCCCGACATGAAAATCGACCTGAAGATCACGCACTCGACGCTGGACGACATGGAAATGCGATCGTTTAGGGATATGAACTTTAACCTGTACAAGCTTCAGATGCAATGGAACAAACTAAGGTGAGTCTGACTATTACTTTGGGTGCCAAAGAATCTCTGGATATCTTTACATAAAACTCTACATATTTGGTTTAAGTTACTCAGAGTTTAGAGTGGAAAATATAAGAGATATTGACTTGGTAAGATATTAGGGAAATGATATATCCTAGCATTAGATGCCTAGTAAAACTCTACATATTTGGTTTAAATTATTCAGAATTATAGATTGGAAAATATAAGAGATATTGACTTGGTAAGAAATTAGGGATATGATATATCCTAGCATTAGATGCTTAATAAAACTCTACATATTTGGCTTAAATTATTCAGAGTTTAGAGTGGAAAATATAAGATATTGACTTGGTAAGAAATTAGGGAAATGAGGGAAACTATTAACTTTGTTTATAGATTGGTTTTTACAAGAAATTAATCAGTAAATTCATTTTACAAATTATTGAAACCGAAGTTAAAGCGTCTGAATGTTTGTCAGAGATTCTAGAATATAAATTAGTAATTCGTCAGTGTTGGTCTTGGGTATTTCCCTTTGAAAACAATTTAAACTAAATTCGAAATTGGTAGATGACTGGGAAAATCAACTGTTGAGGGGACTTTTCCCCAGTAGACTCAATCAAAATTTTCTCGGCTGGGGGAGTTCAAGGCCAGCAGGCAGCAGCAGAATTTTCCGCTCGCCCGGCTATCAATTTAGGTTCCTTAAACCCAATAAAAGCCGAGCGAATAAATAATAATGCAAATCGTACACGAATTTCAATACGCTTATGTAAATGCACGAAAATGTGCTCCTCATATCGCACCGATCAGATCCCGGGCTTGTTTACAGCCTCCCGCCCAGTAGATACTAAAACAATAACAATGTCACTTGTTTACGTAAAGAGAGTCCGCCTCATTATCTATGGCTATCCCTCAATTGGGCAAATTGGGCACCGCCAAGAAGATGCTTCTCAGGCGAATCTTAATTGCCGCCCAGATGATTTAATTTTTCAATTAGGAAGTAGCATTGAATTGCGGCAAATTGCGAGCGGGCCCTGTTTGCCGCTAAAGATCCGATTGGATCCTATCGCCGAACTAAGCCTCCTCTCCGGCTCGAGTAGGTTTTTTTTTTTACTTTTTCAATTGATAATTGATAATAGCCGCGGCTTATCAATCCCTCCGTCGCATGTATGTGTTATATGTCCCATAGTCAAATGTATATAATTCAAATATACGAGCACCGACATCGGCGCTCACTTGATGCGTACACAAAATTGATAATTGCAGTTTATTGAAAGCGCTTTCCAGCGGCGCCTGCACGTTTTCCGACTCTGACTCTCAATGAATTTCAATTCACTGTCGCCCTGTCGCATTGTGATTTATATATTGGCAATTATAAATAAATGCGCTCCGATCTGCCGATCTGCCGATCTGGCGAATATAGAAACAACATTCGAGCCTATTTCATAAGCGCCTGCCGCGGGTTCATTGATATTTGACTTCGCCACCGCATTCCCTCGAATCAAAACAAAATGCGATCATGACTCAAGATTGATTCGGAAATTGGCATTCTGAAAAAAACGAGCCCCGAAAAATATTTTTTCAACAATCAAGGGGAGCACAGATCCGAGTAAACACTCCAATATTGGATGGATAATATAGACTAAGCCGGGTTTCTCTGTATCTTTTCCAAATTGTGTTTTACAGAAAGTGTTGCAAAGAACCTAAAATATTCATTTATCCGAGTTAAGTACTAGATATTTTTTTAATATTGCCTAAAAATAGCTATGAATATAATATAATAATAATAATAATAATAATAATAATAATAATAATAATAATATAAAAAGTTACTTAATTAGCTCTAAAAAAGAGCTCGATTTAGCCGCAATATTACAACTTAAACGCACTGGTGCGCGTTCATATTCTGTGCATACTGTGGGCATCACTTACTAGATCCTTGATTGATTAATATTTTCAAGAACACCCAATAATTAATATTACCTTCAAAGTTAGAAATCAATAATTATTATTATATTATTACTATTTTATTTATTTTATTTTTATTTATATATTTTATTTATTTATTTATTTATTTATTTGCTGTGAGGCTTCAGTTCGTAGGCATTCAGCTAATTAATTTGTAGTTCTGGGAAATGTGTTACATCGCCCGGTATAACTTTGCATATAGTAATTCCTCTGCCTGATAAGTGAACCTATCAGATTATAGCTTTCGATTTATCATCAGTACCCATCAAATGCAATTTGTGTGTCCGTGTGTAAGGCGGAATGATTTAATTACCCGACTTGATCGAATCAGTGTTGTGTGTTGTGTGTTGTGTGTTGTGTGTTGTGTTTTGTTTGTTGTGTGGACCAGCTCCCAATCGGCGATCCCGGAGCGGAGAGCGCGTGCCTCCAGTGGCTGGGGGCTCCCAGGCCCGGCGCTCGGGGAGCGCGTCTTACATTGATGTCAATTTATAACAATTGACCTATTGCCTTAATATCGCGCTTTGACCAAATCATGCCAACCCGGGCAGGAAAAATACAGCTACCACAGCGCACACATGCGTATCTCCATGGCGGTGATGGCGATGATGGCCGCACGATGATCATGATGATCATGACTTCCCCGCACTCAATACTCAATACTGATACGCGGATCGAGGGGTTTTTGGAATTTCCTAATGCCTGGGACTTGCCATCGAACTTAGAGCTCTTCTAACTAGTCTTAGATGCCACATATTCGGTCTTATGAAGGAGCTAGTTCAGCGGGAGATCATATGCTATCTATATAGATGAGCTATCCTTCTGGCAGTTGGCTTCCAGCTTTCCTTGGGTCATCACTCCATCATAGATCTAGGTACACGTCTTTGTGTGTTCCGTCCTAGCCCAAATGTGGACCACAGCTGGAGGCATTCTCCGATAAGCGCCACTGTTTTTTATTTCACTTCCAATCTGTTTTATGGCTGGCGCCAAAATAATCAACTCGAGTTTATGATCATCTTTTACGATCGCCCATAATCAGCGTCCATTCGAGTGAAGTGTGGGCAACGAGAACTATTGAATGGAAGCCATCGGCGGATGAACTCTCCATCGCAGGACCTACAAGGTTCGGGACAAGGCACATCACTCTCACATCTTATGTGGCCTTTTAGATGGATGGATGGCTCTGGTCTTGGGCTTTCTCAAGCGATAAGATAGATGGGCATTATATGTTCAGTCACTCGCGGATTTGTTTAAGGCTACGTCTACTATTGGATTGTATTCATATTCATGAGTGTTATCAGAGTGCAGTCGCAGCCCTGAAAAGTGCGAAAAGTGTTGACGGCTTCCTTCATCCGCTGACAATTAATTGTGATAACTACTATATATACTACACACATAATTTATTGAGACGCGTCCGTGGAATATTCCCAGTCGATGTGTCTGGGCCCAAATGGATGGATGATGGATGGACCCGCAACGGATCCAATTGCCCCAGGAAGCGAAGTAAACAATAACAGAACAACAGCCAAGAGTTCTGCACATCGACATCGGCATCAGCATCGGAATCGGAATCGGCGTCAATAGCCCAAATATGACTTTATAATGGAATGTTCCGAACATGTTTTTGTTTTCGATTCCGAATGGGTTGCCTCCGCTCTCTGTGCTCCGTGGTCCATGGTCCGTGGTGGTCCGTGCTCAGTGCTCTCCGAGCTCCGTGGTCTTTGCTCCGGGGTCAGTCAAGAGCGAAGCAGGCAGTCCAATTGAATTTTATTATTACGCTCAATCAATGATCAAGGGGCCAGTTTAGGTCGTGTGACAATTATACCGCTGACGTTAAGGAATTGTAGATACATCTCTGATACACATGCCATCCATCCATCCCAGCCATCCATCCCATCCCAGGGATATGTATGTGCTCAAGTTCAACGGGCTCATTATGGATACAGTAGGAGCTAGCTGCTGCCCAGCGTTTCTCATTACATAATCAACGGCTGACAAGCGCAGGTTGCAGGCACTCCTCCTGGTCTTCCTCCTCGGAGCCGGCAATCAATCACGATCGTCTGGCTGGAGGCTGGAAGCTGGCCGGGTCTAAAAATAGAGCCTGCCAATCAATCTGCTGCAGTGCCTCCTCCTCGTACGCTCGGCATGCTCGCATGCCAATAACGGGCGCCAAGGATGTCCACTCCACTCTTGGCACTTGGCACTTGGCACGCCATCCGCATCCACATCCACATCCCAGTTCCAGCCCAGTTCCCATCATGAATCTGCTGTTCAAGCGCCAGTTTGGCGCCTCGACGGCGACAACTTAATAGCCACCTGCAGACGTCGATAAAGATGCAGCGCAGGTGGAGGCAGGTGGAGGCATTGGACGGCGGAGGAGGAGGCGCGGAGTAGCGCTCTTGATAAGGCTGCGTCATCGTGAGGTCCAAAGATAGACCAGGGATGCGAAATCCGATCCGGCCCCATTCGAAGCCAATTACGGATTTGGCTGATTCATTGTCATCATAGAGTGAATCACATGTTAATGGCATTGCTATCATCATGAAACTATCTCAATGAGTTTCGTGTAAATAACAGGACAAGACTTCTAGAGATAAATTGATATAATAATAAAAAAATAGATATTAATGAATGTATATTGCTCTCAAATTATCTATAGTCTCTATATCTCTTAAATCATCATGTTAATGGCATTGCTCTCATCTTAATGCAACTATCTCAATAAATTTCTTGTAAATAACAGGTCAGGACTTCTAGAGGTTAATTAATATAATATATATATAATAATAATATAAGTATAATAATTAATGTAGGGATATTGCTGTCAAATTATAAATAGTTCTATATCTCTTAAATCATCATATTAATAGCATTGCTCTCATCATGGAACTATCTCAATGAGATTCGTGGAAATAACAGGACAGGACTTTTAGAGATTAATTAATATAATAATAATAATATAAATATATTAATTAATGTAGGGATATGGCTCTGAAATTATCCATAGTCTATATATCTCTTAAATCATTTACTATATTCGGGAGCTAATAGTATTGTGCAACACGTAGAGAAAATGTCGTCAGATGTCTTGAGCTATCTGCTAAATAAATTATATGATTAAGATCAGGTCCATAGATAGTCCAGGAATGCGATAAGGCTTCTTAAAAAGAATATATTATATATATATATTATTATCTATCTGGAATCCCAGCTTCAAGCGGATTAGGCCACTTGATCCTGGTTTTTGTATGCCATTTGAGTATTATACATACACTATGTATTTTAGTTATACTCCTTTGTGGCTATTTCTTTTTTCTAGTTACTAATTCTATTTCCTAGAAAACTATAGAAATATTGTATAGAAAATTAGTTTGAACATAAAATATCTTCTGTGAAATGTTAATTCTCAAAACAACTAAAAAGAAATCTTATAACTATAAAGACCCATTAAAATAAGTCATCACTAGCCGCTTCCTATAATTAATGGTAGTTAAACTCAAGTCTAGAAAAATCCCCGTTCAAGTCTTAGTCTTTCTGGCTAATAATACGAAATTGTAATGCGATTTGTTTTGTTTTTGGCGCTATTTATAGATCGCTGCCCGAGCTGCCGTTCCGCGGGTTATCGAATGTCACCTACCTAAGCATCGGCGACAACGAACTCGACGAGATCCCGAAGCACGCCCTGAGCCACATGCCGAGCCTGCTCACGCTGGACATTGGAAGGTGCAACATACGGGCGGTGCAGCAGGAGGACTTCCGGGGCATCCAGCAGGTGACGAACCTGATCCTGCCGAGCAACAACATCACGCGCCTGGACCGGGGCTGCTTCCCTCTGAGCCTGCTGATCCTGCATCTGGGCCGGAATCGAATAGAGTCGCTCAACGGATCCCTGCTGGACCTCGGCCAGCTGCAGTCGCTGTTCATCAATGCGAACAACATCAGCAATCTGGACGGAGAGCTGCCGGATGGGAGCCAGCTGCGCCTCCTGATGGCCCACAACAACCGGCTGGAGCGGCTCCCAGCGAACATGGCCGGGATGCTCAGCCTGGAGACGATGCACGTCCACTTCAACCGGCTGCGCTCCTTCGATCGCGTCCTGCGCAACGCCGTCAATCTCTCCGAGGTGGTGGCCGAGAACAATGAGCTGGAGTACCTGGCCCGCGATGAGTTCGCCTCCTGCAACAAGGTGGAGAACCTGCTCCTCGGCTGCAACCACATCCGGTCGCTCAACTCGTCCTTGCTGCCCATCACCAAGCTGATGTTCGCCAACTTCTCCTTCAACGACATCGAGGAATTCTCCATGGAGGAGCTGCACGGCCTGCGCTCCCTGAAGACCCTAAGCCTCTCCAGCAATCGCATCCACCGACTGCTGCCCGATCCACGAGGCGTCCAGGACCTGGTGCTGGTCGAGCTGCAGCTGGACAACAACAGAATCGAAGCGCTGAACGGAGCCGTGGCCGGTCTGGGCAACCTCCGCATCCTCAATCTGGCCGAGAACCGCTTGAAGCACCTCCAGGTGGGCGACTTCGATGGCATGAACCTCCTGGAGATCCTCGACCTAACCGGGAATAAGCTGCTGGACCTCAAGCCCATGGAATCGGTGAGTGCTTCAGATATCTACCTCTAGCTTGGAAAAGTCTCAGAGTTCTTAAAGAAATATCTGTAATTATGAATTTAAGATATTTTATAGCTTTCTTTGGGAAACCTCTTAATTGATTTCGTATCTCTGAAGATTATAAATATTAAATTCAATTTCGCTTTTTATTTTAGTCCTTATTACCAAACCTGAAGATCCTCAAGTTGGCGTACAACAATATCACCAAACTCGAGCAGGACTTCAAGGGGCTACCTGTCCTGTGCCAGGCCAACTTGACCAACAACCAGATCTCGGCCATATCGAGTGAGCTCGTTACCAACACGCGCTGCAAAAACCACAATGTTCGCGGCAAGCTGGAGATACATCTAGATGGTAAGTCCCATCTATCAAATTCAACATAAACTAGGGAAATAATTGATTGATTATAATTATTAATATTAATAATTATTAATATTAATTAATTAATTGTATTGGAAAGCTTTAGAGAAGATGATCTTGTCAGCTTTAGAACTTGTTTTATTATCCAGAAAAGCGACAATGCAAAATATAATAAGGGTTACTCGGACGATCATTGATTAAATTATTAACTAAATAGCCTTGAATCCTATTAACAAATAATGGCAAGTCTCCGGTTAAAAATTTATTAAAGCTTAACTCATATTTAAGGTTATTTGTACAATTTAATATACATATTTTTTATATTCAAGGGTATTGGAAAGCTTTAGAGAATATTAACTTTAACAGCTTTAGAACTTGTTTTATTCTCCCAAAATATAATAGGGGTTTTTATTTACCCTGACTATCATGGATTAAATTATAAATAAATAACCTTGAATCCTATTAATAAATAATGGCAAGTCTCCGGTTAAAAACTTTCTAAAAATTAGGTTATTTGTACAATTTAATAAACCATATACTTATGTTCTTATACCCACAGATAATCCCATCATGTGCGATGTGCGTCTGAACGAGCTGTGCCGCCTGATGGCCGTCCAGGAGGCCCGCATCCGGGGACGCTCGCAGTGCTTCGAGAACGACCAGGAGGTGTGCACCGTGCTGCCCATGCTGTACAAGGTGGACCTGCCTCTGATGGTGACCAATATAAAGCTGGTGCCCTCGCTGCTGAAGGGGAACGAGGAGCTGCTGCCGCCCATCATCGCCACGCTTGGCCAGCCGCTCATCAATCCGGTGATCATTGGGACAGCTTTAGTGCCGCCGTCTCTTCTGCTGACCACCACTCCGCCTCCGCCGCGTCTGCCTCTGCCCGTGGAGCCGGAAGTGGAGAAGAATGAGTCCACCACAGCGACTTCCGTCACGACGAGCAGCTCCACCTCCGAAGCGACCACGACCACTACTTCGACGACGACGACGACTACGCCCAGCCAGGTGGCTCTGGACCCCACTGAGGTGGTTATCACAACCACGGCGCCCACCACCACGTCCACCAGCACCACGACTCCGAAGCCCAACGAAACGCTGCCCGTGATCGTGGAACTACAGGAGGCCGATCTGGCCTCGGCAACCCTCAACGACACGGGACACGCAGAGGCTGACGGGGATCAGGCTCTCAAGGAGGAAGAGGTGGTGGTGCCACCTCCTGGAGTGGCGGATCCGCTGCAGCTCGAGCGGGAGAGGGAGCGCGAGAGGGAGAGGCAGCTGGAGCTGGAGCGGGACCTCGACCACGAGGCGGTGGCCAAGACCGAGTACGAGACGGTCGAGTACATCCCCAATCTGGTGCAGCCGCCGGTGGGCGCCGGCAGTGAGGCGCTGACACCGCCGCCCAGCAAGGCGAACGCCCTGGAGGAGGACTCCGATGCGCAGTCCAACTCCGTGCACGCGGAGTACCCGCATGCGGCGCAGAGCCTCCAGATACCCGAGGAGCCGCCGGAGGAGTGAGGCAACCTGGGGCTAGGTTCTCCGGGAAGTTCCCCAAAAACATTATTTTACTGTAAAGCGCAGGAGGAGCAGGCGGTGGCGTAGACGGAGGAGGAGTAGGAACCGGGAGCGAGTTTGGGGCGGAGCAGCATGCAAACGGCGGGCGGAGCGAGATTCGAATTTGTATGCCTTAAGTTAACTTAGTTATTATGTTTTATTTAAGCCATCGCTAAATCGAACAGTTTGTCGGACGCTTTTTGTTGACTTTTGTTTCGTCGATTTTATTTCCAAAATTTGATTATGATTTCGGGGGCTCGACCGCACAGGAGGAGAGCACGGAGCAGGAGTATATCGATGACCCAGGACCCAGGACCGACGAACGGACAGAGGACCGTCTTATGATTTAAGCTTATTTGTTGGGGGCTCAATTTCGCGTATGTTTGTGTGTTTTGGCGTTGGCCAACAGTCGTTTTTCGGCTTTCAATTTCGCGGAACTTTAAAGAACTCTTTTTTCAAAATCTCTAATGATTTTCGAACTTGTTAAGAAATTGCGAAAGTGAAAAGATTAATGTAGAGTGACTTTAATTCAAGTGTTTTAGCAACTTAAACAGTCAACAGTCTTGCTAAATTAATACAAATTGGAACTCAGAATGGAAGAAGACTTGAAATTAATAAAAACAAGTCAACATATGTATGCTAAATAACCACCTAATTTACCAGAAACATTTTATTGCATACTTTTGAACACACTTTTAATTGATTTTAAGTCTGAAGCAATTTCTGTGACAATTTCTAAACCAATTTAATCCAGATGTTAAATTTTAAATGTGAAACTTTAAGAGATTAATTAATCTGCTTTAAAATTAAATTCAACTAATAGATTCGGGAAATAGAAGGCCGAAAAACGACCGGATAGATACCGGATGGAGGTGGCGCCGGTGGCGATATCGAATATGCAACTGCATATGCACATTATCTATATTTAATAACTGTATACACGTATATAGTACTTAGAGTTAAACGAAGGCAAAACAACAAATCGCATCGAGCTAATGTTAATAACACACACACACACACAACACATACACACTCAAACGCACACACACACCAAGCAAGCGTAGCAGTGCACACATGCACAAACTGAATACACACGAGAAAAAAAGAGAAAAATATATTGTTATCAGTTTCGTTAACAAATGAGAAAATAGATTTTAGCGTGTAATTATATGAAAATGAAAATGGTATTCAAAATAAAATCGTAAATAAAAATCGACCATGTGCTTATTTCATTCAATTTTTCAAACAAAAACAATAAATAACAATAAATAGTAAAGTGGCAGTTACTTTTTTGTCTTTGGTTAACAGTTGCCAGTGGCGCCATGGTGCCCGTTAACGGTTGTTTGTTGTACAGTTATATTCATCCCTGGATTATTTAAAACTTGTGTGACAGTGTGACCACGCCGAATATAGCCTTCGCCAAAATAATAAATGCCATTTCAGTTTAAATTTACAACTAATAATGTCAATTCTAAGTCTTTTCAGTGGCTGTCAATGAATGAGTTCATATACCGAATTTTTGTTTAAACAAATGTTGCCATTTGGACAATTCGCCCCAAAAGTATCGATATGGAAAAATATCGATGTATCGCCATTTTGAGAAACATCGATAGTATCGATATTACCATCGATGTTTTTCCAGCTCTAGAAACGCATAAAAAGATATCAGAACAATCGAAACAGAAAAAGCAAAGAGCAGATGTCAGATTTAATAATATTTAAATATATTAAATCTATTATTTAATAATTATAATTCGCGTTCGGTGTGCAAAGTGCAAAGGGTAAATTTCGCCCGCTACTAGAGAGATATTGTGCGCGCAGCCCTTCTGTTTTTGTTGACGTCGTCGTCGTCATCATCGTCTTGTGACTGTGTCTATTCGAGTCCGAGGAAAGAAAGAAAAGAAAGTCGTAAAATATAGAAAACTAGAAAACTTGGGGAGGAGGAGTCGCACACACACACACATACACACACACACAAATAGACACAGACACTCGGAGCCCCCACTCACACAAACGCATCAGACCAACACACGGGCGGACTGCAGCAGCAACAAAGTAAAACAACAATAAAGACAGCAACATTGCAGGTGAGCGCCAGAGAGCGGGGCAAACATTTCTCTCTTTTGTGTTTGTGTAATTTTTTTAAATAAGTTTGTCTTATAATTATTAAGGATCCCCCATTTAAATGTTATTCCCCTGCTAACATTTTTAGTTATTTACTATGACGTTTGGCTTTTATTTGTTTCGTTGATTTTCGTGCGTGTTGTTGATAAGTGCCGTTAGCCGGTCGAAAAATTAGTCATAGTCTTCGTTCAACAGGGGCGTAGCGGTCGCAGGGGGGGGGGGCGTTGGCCCAAAAGGTGAAACAGGTTTATGCGAAAGGGGGCGCTTCGCGTATGAGTAATGAATGAAGTTCGCATTTTTGTGCCCCCATCGGTAGTGTGTGTGTTAGATTGAGTGCCACAAATGAAATCTAATCGCATTTCTGACTCGTTATCACACGAACACAACGACGGGCACCCATTGACATATGTATACAGCCGCGGTTAAAGTAATAGGCGTTGCTGAACAAATTACAGATTTACTTTAGGATGTTTCACCGAGCTAATACAGATTCTCCTTTATGAGATTCTCCGCCCATTGCAACATCGTTTAATAGCATACCTAAAAACATATATTATCATTTACGGGAGAAACACCGTTTCCAAATGCTATTATTCTGACCGCAACTGTATGTGTGAGTGCACAACTATATAATGTACGCCCGCATTCACAACAGATGCAGCAACTTTGGAAAATGCAACTATGTATAGGGGGAGGTAAGGGGCAAGGAACCTGCTGTCTACAGCGATCAAGTTGCACAGTGGGCATCATCAGCGAGCAACGACCTTCACGGACACAGGTTAACCTGTAGCACCTGGAAAATAAAGCATCCGACAGAAGAGATAACCGTAAATCAAAAGCAAACATTTCATTTGCGAGATAGGCTTATTATTATCTAAAAAAATTTTTAACAAAGAAAACCTCTAGCTTTTACCCAAAACAAATGATTTTTTATACAATGTATACATATATATATTTACTTAATTATTGTCCGAATCTTTTCATGCAGAGCAGAACCCATATTACTGAGCGTATGTTGTTCCTAGAAAAAATATTAACACATTTCAGCTGATTGATTTTTTAACAAATTCCTATGGATACCTTTTCCCTTGAACTGATGTTCAACAACTTAAGGGGCTTATTTTTCCTAGTACTGATAACGTTTTTAATGGCGGTCTACACATTTCTTTTATTATTTGAATGTTTTATCATTACCTAAAATCATTTTTTAATAAGGTGTTATGTAATTTGGTAGTTAAATAGTTAGTTAGTTTCGTCAAAACCTAACACACTTAAAGGCATTTATAGTTAAGCATTTTGTTAAGCAGTTAAGAACTCAGAGCGGGCGACCTTAAAGACACCTCTTAGAACGATCTTTCAAAGGGTTAATGACGGGCTATCATCAATATTTCACCTTAGCGGAGACATGCTAAACGGCTGACAAAACTGCTCGCAAAAGCCTCGTGGATGTGGAATATTTCGACCGAGTATAATTGCGTTTAGATACAAAAAGTAATATCGAGCGATCAGTATCATCGCGCATACCAATCGGGCAACACCTCAACCTCGCGGACGGAGTTCCTCCTCCTTTCGGGTTTAGTTCAGTGTTTGGAGCGTGTTGTTAAGCTTTTCCGCCGGCACGTTCATTGAACCGATTCCGTCAAGGCTCTCTGCCTTGGAACAAAGTGAATCGCAACTCGTTCAGCATTCTGTTTGTTTTGATACCCACACAAGTGAACTTTTATTTTTGGCAATAAAACGGCGACGTTTTGCCGAAAGTCAAGTGCAAAACACAAAGAAAGCTCCGTCCCGACCTCCGTCCCCATTCCTCTCACTGTCTGGCATTCAATTTGCTCAAGTTCAGGCACCACCACAAGAAAAACAGACCAGAAACCACCCAATATCTCTCGACTCTTGCACTTCATTTGCGTAGTTCTCTCGTCTTACTGCGCGACATTTAATTGAATTATTTCGCTTTCTTGGGGCGGCATGAAAACAAACAAATGACAGCCCTTCCGCTCATTGCTCGAGTATATATGTAGTATCGTTACTACAACGATCTCGACTGTGGATCGGTCAATGAATCCCCCTCCAGTTCGTAAAGCCCCTTCCATTATCACTTGGTTCCTCGCATAGCTCGAATACTTGTCGAACTGGTTTATCTTTGGTTACAGTTTTGAGACGGCTCTCTGTGGAGTTTCGCTACTCCCGGCTCTCTCCAATATGTGTCAAGTGCGTTGTTTACACGATAATCAGAACGAAAATAAAAGATAAAACCAAAATAAATAAATGTCAGACGGACAGAACACAGAACCGTGCTTATAGAGAAACTATACAGTATCGTAGCTTCATAACTGGTTAAATCGCATGTCCGAATCAAAGTTCAACATTAACTTAACCAAGGCGAATAGTCGTTGAAAGATTTATTGAAATTGTTTGTCATCTTCACAAAAATTGAATTTGGCATTACTGTTACTTTGGCAAATGTTTTGGGTACAAGAAGTGTCTTATCTTATCATTACAATAATTGCACCTTACGTAAATATTTTTATTAGTCACTGACATTTGATAAAAATTATTACTTTAATGAGCGATATCTCTTATGAATGAATTTCTTTAACAAATTCAACTTGATTGCCACCAATGTAAATAAACCTATAAATGCTTCCATTAAAATTCTAGATTGTACTTGTTAATTCTCAAAAATGTTGGTTTTATGACATTTAAAATGAAATCTGATAACTTTTCCAATTTAAGACACCGCACTGTAATGATATGCGGTTTTATCTACCTCGTTCGTAAACAACGCCGACTTACAGACTTTATATACAAATACAGCTATGTACATGTACATACACGTCGCTATCTTACCGGTAATCAGCTTAAATTTGCAGCGCCCATCTGGTTTCTATATATTTTCGAATTTTTGTACCCAGTAACCCATTATTTTAAGTTCTTTTTAAAGAACCTTTCCACTTTGCCAGCCAATCGATAACAATTTGATTATCTTGTGTGCTTGTTTTTCATTTAAAAATAGATGTGCACCTCGACAGAGAAAAGAAAGGAAAATCAATTCATTTCCTATAATTTCTAGCCGGGCTCGCTCGGTGCCTCTCAATGCATAATGCAGCTTACGCTGAGAATTTGCATATCCAGACATGGACGTAGACGACTGTCTGTCCAGGGTCTCCCTGGTTCCCTCCTCTTCGGTTATTTTACACTTTTGCGGCTTCATGTTTCGGTCTGTCCTGGGTTAAGTTCAAGCAAAGACATTGGATGCAATGAGGGCTTCTTCACTAAGTGGGAACGGTTGTCACAGTTCTTTAAGTAATAAAAATTAAATAATATAGAGGTTCATGAAAGCAAGAAAAATTCAATTTAAGTTAGCAGAATCCTGTGTTAATTGATTTACATATGTGTATACTTATTTTGTTTTATATTTTATTATCATATATTTTTTAAAGATATTTGTAATTACTTCTAAGTGGCTATTACTCTTAACCCTTCTGCGAATAGAAAATTCAGAATCATTTTATTTTCAATTAATTATGTTTAAAATTTGTTGATATTAAATGACTAACTTGGCATATTTAAGGTAGAGTCTCTTTATGATATTTGAACTGTTGCACAATTGAATTTAAAAAAATTACCATAGCTTCTTATAAGCACTTGAACGATCAAATAAGACTTAGTTACTCGATCACTTATGTTTTTTTCTGCTTTTAGGGCAGAGTATCGCACAGTCGGCTTTGAAAATTCAAGGAAAATACTCTTTGCTGTGTTTCGTTTTATTTTTGCTCCCTGTTGTTATTCATTTCTGTTTGCCCGCAAATTGAATTATTTCCCCTAGGCGTTGGAGGGCCCTGGACTTGGTGGGTCCGCTATTGCGAGTTCTGGTTCCTTACCCGCTTTTTGGGACAGTGCACGCGCAAACCTTCGGCCGGCGATTATAATTCACTTGGGTATTATTTCGATTTCGATTTCGATTGGGATTCCTATTTTAACGTATGCTTTCACTCTTTTTGTTTGGCGCACTTGAGTTTGGCTATTATTATGTATCTATGGAACTGTGTGTTGTGCACCACTGCAACGTCGATAACATTAACAACCGACATCTGACTATATATAAATATGTATATCCGTACTCTTATACTATGTATTTTGATTGTATTTATCTTGTATCTCATACTTAGCTTGCTTTGGAGCACTTAAACAGCAATAAACAAAAACAAAAAACGAAAAAATACAATAAGCGAAAAAGAATCTCAAGCTTTTGCAAGCAAAAGTCTCTTGTATAGAAAATAAAAAGCAAAGTCAAACGCAAAAACAAACGAAAAGTAAGTCTCAATGTTAATACATCTCATTTAACTACAAGTTCTCTTCCAAATACACCGCAAATAAATAAATAAAATAGTTTAATAATGGTATTATCCATCAGATATGTATATTAAACCGATCCGATTTGATTTTGAGTTCAACTTTGACACGATTCTCACTACACCGAGCAGCAGCACAGAGCAGTATACAAACATTACTCACCACAGACCACAGACCAAGAAACACCGTTCCACACCGTTTGTGTTTTGGTTTTTGTTCAGATTTTGTAGTCCGACACCCATATGTACCACATTGAACACAATAGACTCGAAATTCACTTCAAACAACTTCAGAGATACCGTCAAAATAAAGTTAAAATCCAAAATTTGTTCAGCTTCGGCTTTCATTCACATCAAGCGGAATTTTCACAGAGACAAAGTTAACCCGAGAACGAATAACCCCATCCCTTCCTTCCCACAATCCACCTCGAGCCCCGAAGGGTATGATCGAGAAGCTATAGCCATGTTAACACCCCCCTCCATCCTTCTCGTCACACAGTGAGAAAGCAAAAGGACGATATGCAGGTCAATGTCGCGGGTCTACGCCGAAATATCAAGAACCTTGCGCACAACTACTCCGATGCCCAGGTGAGCTATCTTCCCAATATGCCATCTGCATATAAAGTAGCGTTTCAAATAACAGCTCTGGCGATGCATCAACTTCTGATGAAGATTATAACAGAAACCTCATTCTAATTTAAAATCGATTCTGCCAGTGCTTTTATTTGAAACCGCAAACATTTATCAACAAATCGAGCCTCCCACTAAACCTCTATCCTTCGAACAGGTCAAAGTGCGCGAGGCCACCTCCAATGACCCGTGGGGTCCGTCGGCCGCCATTATGGGCGAGATAGCGGACCTCACCTACAACGTGGTGGCCTTCTCTGAGATCATGCAGATGATCTGGAAGCGGCTCAACGACCACGGCAAGAACTGGCGCCACGTCTACAAGGCACTCATCCTGCTCGAGTACCTGATCAAGACCGGCACGGAGAAGGTGGCTCAGCAGTGCAAGGAGAACATCTTCGCCATCCAGACGCTGCGCGAGTTCGTCTACTTTGAGGAGGGCAAGGACCAGGGCACCCATGTTCGCGAGAAGGCAAAGCAGCTAGTCAATCTGCTGAAGGATGACGAGCGGCTTAAGAACGAGCGCGTCAAGGCGCTAAAGGCCAAGGAGCGATTTGCCCAGCACCCGAGTGGCTTCGGTAGCGATGGCTACATAGACGGACCTTCGCAAAGGGACCTGCCTCCGGGATGGCAGGAGGAGCCACCCAAGTCCGTCTCGGAGCTGGAGATGGTGCGCCCGCAGACGGCCGGCGAGGAGGAGCTGCAGCTTCAGCTGGCCATGGCCATGTCGCGCGAAGAAGCCGAGCAGGAGGAGGCCAAGCGACGTAGCGACGATGTGCGTCTACAGCTCGCCCTCAGTCAGAGCGAGCAGGACTTTAAGTAAGTGTTGCAGATAAATAATTCTTGACCCGTTACTAATGTATTCTCATAGTGTTAGGGATCACAACGGACGTCCGATATCTGCGCCCAAGAAGGAGGAGCCCCAGAGTCATTTGTTGGATCTGCTGGACATCTCGTTGGGCGCTACCAGCATCTCGAGTCCACCGCTGGGCGCTGCAGGCGGCGCCCCTGCAGCCATTGTCGACCCCTGGGCCACGCCCGGCCCCCGAGCTCCCAGTCAGCTGTCGGATCCCTGGTCGGGAACCTCCTCGCCCCAGGTGGATCCCTGGCATCCTAACACCGCCCCTCGTACCATAATGGGTGCCGGAGTGCCGATGAGTTCTGCGCCATCCGGAGGAGCACCTAATGATGCCTGGGGTGCACGCAACCAGTCGCCATCCGTGGCATCGGGCTCCTCAACAGAGGGCTGGCTGCAGACCAACGGCAATGCCAACCAGAATGGACGCGGAGCCACACCAGCGGGGGCTCCAGCTGAAGCCTGGATTACGAAGTCGACAGCCGTACCAGCTTTGGCGTCTGCGCCAATGAATCATCATGCGGCAAACAATGGCGGCTCTCCAGCGGATCCTTGGCTTGCGGAGCCATCTGCTGGGGCAGGAGGTGGAGGAGCTGGTGCCGGTCCAGCGGATCCATGGGCGGGCGGAGCTGCACCACAATCAGGAGCAGCAGGGGCAGGAGCACTGGATGACCCCTGGAAAGCATTGGGAACAGGCGCCATTAAGGTGAGCAAATCCCTGAACAATTGCCTAGTTAATCCTATTAGGTGCTTATGAATTCCTACCAATTATCTAATTGCATTATCTCAGGATCTACAAAAGCTCAGCTAATTGAAAAATCTAATCCAATTTCCCGAAGATTATGCATGTCAAAAAGAACATAAATGCTAAACGAATTAAACAAACTAAGTTTGTTAAAAGATTTTACTAAGTCCAATATGATTTTGATTTCAGAAACCAACCCCAGAGTTTGATGAGTTCGACTTGATTACTAACCGCAACAAGAGCGAACTGAGCAATTCCAACGCCTCCAACAACAACAACAACGGTAAGACAATCGTATAGCCGCCGTATAAACATTTATAGCTCTCATATTAATCATACTTTCAGCTTCTCTGCTCGATGATATGGATCCGCTATCGTCGAACTATGGAAATGGAAGCAGTATGGGCTCTGTGCATCCGTCGACGGGGGCCACGGCAAAGAAACCGCTGAAGGATCCGCACTCGTTCCTTGGCGAGAACTCCGCGCTGGTTAATCTGGACAATCTTATCAAGCCGATTGCGCCACAGACGCAAACAGGAAGCGCTCCAGCCTACAATCCCTTCAGCGATAACGTTATGCCACCCAAGACGAATCTATTCCAGCAGCAGCAGCCAGCCGTGAGTTGTGTCTAGGGGTCGTCAGCTCTTAGAATGGATATTTAAATAGATTCTTAACTCTGTACAGGTGCCGTCCATCAACCAGCTGAAACAGCAGGCTCCCTTCGCAGTCAGCATGAACCAGGATCCCTGGGCACCTGTTATGGGTGGCGTCAGTGCTCCTTCCCAGGTGAGTGTGCCACAAGAAGGTGACAGGATGATTTGGAGATGGAGTACGTCTGAGGTGCTAGGGATTCTTCGTACTTGTACTTATTTTTTGAGGTTTTTACTCTGATGATTTATCGGCATTTTCGTTTACTTTTCAAAAACACTATCTTATCATTTCACGTATGCATTTTGTTTTCCCTTATGTCATTTCGTTTTTTGAGCAACTGTTGCATGCAAAAACCTAAAATCCTCCCAGCCAAAACTTCCGCCCCCCGTGCGTCCTACTAGCCTCAACTTAGGGCCCTCTCCCGGGGGTGACTTTCAGCTGCTGAGTGCGTTTAGTAATCCCGTCATTCCCTCCGCCACCATCATCCCCCAGCCACAGCCCAGTTCGCAGGTCTACAACTATCCGTACAACAGCAACCACAACGGCAACATCTCCAACTCCAGCAGCTACAGCAACAGCACCAGCACCATGTACAACCATGTGAGTCCGAGTCCCGGCATCGATAGCATTCGGAACATGGACATATTCAGCGAGCGTCCTTACTTTAATAGTCCAACTGCACCAGCCGACGAAAACTACAATATTTACAGTAGCCCCAGCAACAATAATATTCATAATGTCAGCAGCAATTACGGAGCTCAGGGACTCTACTCAAGCTATGCTGCCAGCTACAGCAGCGCCCTATCCGATTCCCTGGCCGAAACTCCGGGAGTCAGTGTGGCCCCCATTGGCTTTGTGGACGATCCTGTCCGAAGTTTTGGTCCCTCCTCGTCCTCGGCCGCCGCCCACTGCAAGCTGGAAGTGAGTGTGCCGGCGCCGCTGAAGTTGTTGTTACGTCAAATCCCACTACTACTTCCTCTGCCAGAAGTTTATTATGGTTTATTGTTTATTGTTTATCGTTTCGCTTGCGTTTTTATCTTTAGTTTTGAATATCTCTGTGTTGAATTAGTTTCCTCTTTGTTTGAGTTGCAAGTATGAGTACTACGAACTGCTAACTGGGGAGGGCAGCGAAGTAAGCTAGGCTTGATTACAATAAGTTTGCTTCGCTGCTGCTCCAAACACAACGTACGCATCTTAACCAGAAGGCAGCTTTGCTAAAAACGAGTTGATCCATAATATTTTCTAATTGTAGCCAACAATGGAGGCTTGGACGCTTAAATAAAACACATACAATATGCAATAAATGCAAATAATGGGTAAAATGTTTTTCGAATGTGCATGCTCTGCTATCTAACTCAGTAAAAGCCTCTCCTCCTAACAACTAATTAATCCCTCTACCACTATACCTGTAATTGGCTCAAATAACACAAACACGGCCGGCTGTTAGACTCTGCATGTAGTTCGCTTTTAGCCAGCAAATTAGTCTTAGGAACAGAAATGTCGAACCAAATATCTAATGAACGTCCAAAACTTTGCAGCAAAACAACAACATGCCGTGGATCAAGCCGGAAGCAGCTACAAACCCGTTTTTGTCGTAAACTGAGTGCCGACCAACGAACAGCAATGTAGACAGGAGCAGGAACTGGATCAGCAGAGGGATCATCAACTGAGAGAACGACCGTCAACTAATCATGGCCTGGCTGGTGTATGGAGCTGTCCCATAGCAGCAGCAGCAACCCATTTTAGCTCTACACAACTACAACTGCAGAGAGAAATATGAATTAATTAATAAATTATGTGTAAGGAAGTATTATTAAACTGTAAAATATGTGATGTACGTGAGAGAGAGAGAAAGCCAAGATCCAGCGATAGACAGAGGAATCAAGTAGAATCAGCAACGACCAGCAACAGCAACCCAGCCAACATGAGTGAAATTCGTGCCCGAAATTCGCGAAGGAAGCTTACAATTGAAACATAGCTTGCAATAACTAATCCATGTAAAGCAGTCCATAAGATAGCATAATGTAACCCCAGCTCGCCACTCAACTGACTATGAAATTATCTACCATACGTTTAGACTTTAATTCTAACACTTCAATCCCTTTAAGTTGAGTGGTGGGCTTCGGGGTCACCGATTGACATTCTCTGAGTACTTCCTTAGTTGAGATCCCCTACTGTTGAGTTGTATCTTTGTTGAGGCGATTACCAAAAACGCGATTCACAAAACGGCAACCGGTGGCAATGCGAAATCCGAAATCGAGTCCAAACGAGAGATGCGAAAATGAAAACTAAAAAATTGTTATATAGCTTTAAAGATTGCATTATTGGTAAAGAAAAACATGTTGAAAACAAATTTACGTGTGCTTGTAATTGTAAATTTTTTACGTTCTTATATTGTGAAATTTATTGTGCGTGTACGTGCGAGTGCATGCGTGAGCATATTGCAGAAACCAAAAACAACAATTAAAGGCTTTTGGCTGAATCGATTTTTAAACACACGTTTTTACGATTACGATTTTTTCAAGTTGACAGTTGATTTGTTTGTGCATTCGCTTCTGGTCCACCTTCAAGACACAATGCATACACGAGTTTGCTGTTGAACATTTTTACATAGCGACTAGCTTAAAATTTACAAGAACCCTTGAACACATTATATACAAAGAACAATATTACAAGAGCAAAACGAAAACCGAGAACTAAACAAACCGAGAGCAAACAAAGTAATGGTATACATTTAGGCTAGAATACGTAATGAATTGTATAAGCGTAACTTAATGATAACAAAATATACATAAACGTAAAACATAGAAACCCGACCCGATTCGATGTGATTGGATGCGAACGAGCAAGTCCCTTGTATGTAACTGGCAAGCACCCCACAACGCTGGCACCCTTATATATAGACACACTCCCGAAATGCTAATTTTGAAGCATATTTTCATATTATTAAAATTGTATTTCAACTACATAAAATGTGGGCAAAATCCCTGTAAAAGTCAGACCACTTTTGATGCTCCCATTGCACAACGGCAACACAAAGTGCTAAGCGGGTGGCGACTCCAGCCGGCTCATGAGTGTGCCAATGGCCAGGGGCCTCCACTTGACAGCCAGCGCCAGCGCTCAACACTTTGTTGGGGCGCCAACAGGCAGCATCCGACAACGGCGGGCAAAGGCGATCCCAGCCTTAGTCCCAGTTCCAATCCCGATCCCAGCAGCAACGGCAGCACGATTATGTTAATTTCGGGGGCCGCCAGAGTGCAGCATTAACGGAGCACGCCCACCGCATATGGCAGTGATATTTTGGCCAGCCATTCAGGCAGCCAGGCAGCTGGGATGGATACGGATTCGAGATGGGTTTGCGAATGTGGATATGGACGGACGTATGGATATGGATTGCGGGATGTGTTGCGCAAGTGGCTGCCTAGCTGGCTGGCAGGCAGGCTGGTTTCGGATTTGATATTTGACATGCGCTGGGGGCCATCAGGAAACTTCGTTTAAATGAAATCAAAATGCACAAATACATAATTTACACAAATTTGCCGTCGACTGGCGGTACGAGTTTATCGCCTTGCTTGGGCACGAAGCGAGTGCGGCTACTCAGATGGCTGGGAAATGCTGGCGGATTGTATAATCCGTTGAGTATTCCAGGAGCGAAGATGCAGGAAGAACTGTCTTCCGAGTGGATCGAACTAATGGCTTTATCTTTATTAAGAATATTATTTAACTTATTTATATACTCTAGTAGTTTCATTTGCGGTTATCATTTTCCAGGACTCTGAGGATCCAGTTCACATAGTTGGCCAGTCTGGTATAGACTCCAGGAAAGCGGGGATCAGCACAGCCATGGGCAAAGGACACAATCCCATAGCTGCTACTGCTGTGGACCAGAGGAGCACCCGAGTCCCCGAAGCAGTGATCCCGTCCAGTGGCAGCCGCACACAGCATATTATAGGTAATGGGACGACCCAGACGAGAGTACAGTCGCTGACATAGCCTCTGATCTATGACATCCACAAATGTGCCACGTAACTTCGGTTCTGAGTCGCTGGCGCTAGCACTTACGGTGCCCCAGCCAGCGACCAGGAGGGTTCTCGGAAGGATACTCAGTCCTGGCAGTGGAAGTTTCACCAGTTGTATGTTGTCTTCCAAGCGGAAGGGTTTATCCGTCTTCAGCAGTGCTATGTCGTTGTCCAGCGTTCGCAGTTCAAAGCCCGGATGCAGGATAATCCTTGCGACCACCCTAGTGGCGCCTCCCTCCTTGGAGGACGCAGATCCTGCGCGAACGGTGTACCTGTCGGGATAGTAGACACAGTGACCCGCCGTCAGCAACCACTGCGAGGTGATCAGAGCCGAGCTGCAAGTATAGTTTCCATGCACACTTATAGAAGCCAGCCAAGGTGACACATCAATGGGCAACTCCACGCCACCTACGATCCGCTCCTGTGGCCATTTAGCCCGTATTTTATGGCCATAAATGAGCAATAAAATTAGCACCGAAAGTTTCATCATCCGGCCAAAGCAACCGCAGAGAACTGATCTCGACTGTTAACTGAAAGTCGAGCTCTTGACCTCTAGGCGTGAACTCCAGCAAAAAATAAATAGAATCAAATATGCTAATAACCTCCTGCTTTGGCATTCGACCTACTGAAATTGGCATGCATATTGATTAGTCCCATAATGATATGCCAATTTAGGTATGGTTAAAAAAACGTGCTTTCGGCTGGACCTTATTCTACTCTTGTGTATTTCATTGTGTGAAGAACAACGTAGATATATAGACATTGTTTTCTGACGGGGCGAAGCCTTAGCCTGTTCATTAGCTCTGTTCATTCCAAACATTTTTTGGGAATAAATTAGTTGGACATCCGCAAACTAGTGGGTATTCCAAAGGTGTGTTCGACCCCTTAATAAATCACCTGTAGCAGAAATTTTGTTGGCCATTTATAATAGATGATGCATTTTTATATTTGATTCGTTTATTTTACAACAAATTTTTCTGTATTTTAACTTCTTTCATTAGGATAATAAAACAACTACTTAAAGGTTTGCTAATTACAATCTGGATGATATATACTTTCCGTTTTCTTAATGTTTAAGTGTAATTTTATTTGAACCCATTAATATCTTCTCATAACCCTTTTAATCCACCTCTTGTAATCTCCGATATCGACGTAACATCCTGGAAATCTTTTTCTGGCGCATCCAATTCCAAAGGAAGTGATTCCAATTAGAACGTTTTTGTGGACCAGAGGACCGCCGGAGTCGCCGGAGCAAGTGTCGCGTCTCCTCCTTGCGTAGCAGATCATATGCTTGGTGATCTTGATCCCGACCTGGGCGTAGGATCTAACGCACCTGCGGCGGCTCTGCCGGCAGACTATGACACCCCTCAGGTACCGCTGCACGTTCTGGGCGTTCTCCGATGTCAGCCCCCATCCGCTGGCCAAGGCGCATCTGGGCAAGCGCCGCCTTCTGCCCCTGCGGGGCAATCTTGCCCTTTGAACACACTTGTTGAACTTGAGGGGCTGCTTCAACTTCATCATGGCCAGGTCGTTGTTCATGGTGTTCGGATTGTAGCCTCCGTGGGCCACGATCTTCTGGACACGGCGGAGCTGTCCACCTCGCCGCTGCTGGGTCGATCCCGCTCGCACAGAATAGTCTCCAGGCCCACCAACTAGGCAGTGGTGGGCAGTAAGGATCCAGCGTCGCTGAAGGATCACGCATCCGCAGATGAAGTACCCTCTGAAGTGGAGGGCACACTGGTAGGGAGCTCTGGAGCACCGGATTTTCTTCCCGTTCACTATGCGAGTGGGTAGGTAGTCCAGTGCTTCCAGGGCATTTATCGCCGGATTTGTGGATATATTTGCCAGTGCTATATAGTCCTGTCTGGGTACCTTAGATACAGCATCCTCGTACAGCAGATAGTGGGTGCCATTGTCCAGGTAGTGGCCACCCCAGGCCGGTCTCTGGGGCTGAACACCTGGCACCAGTATCCAGAGATAGGCAAAAATACCAACTGCCGAGGCAGTCCCAAGCCACCTGAAATTCATTTCTCCAACCGATCGGCTTCGCGAGGGTCTTTCTACTGAACTCTGCCAGAACAGAGAGTTACCTTTCGACCTCTTACCACTAGATTCTTTATTTTTTTCCTCTCTCTCGTTGGCCATTTGTCTTTGGCTGTTGAAGTAGGCTAAGTCAATTAGCTAAGTCTTGGCCCGCATTCAGATAAATTTGATATGCTGTCAAAATTTGAAATATCAACCAAATATATCAACACTCCGACATGCTAAGAATTCGCTAATGCCACCCTGGGGTTCCAATTAATTAACAAATTAATTCAATTTATGGGACTCGGTATTAATAGATTTTTAATATGCGTTATTTGTCGTCAAATGTGTTTTGAGCTTCAAGGAATAGTTATCTAGAGGTAAACAAATACTTAAATTTATGTTCATCATCTTATTGTTACATACACATTATAATATTATTATACACATTATAATATTAATATATTTCTGACTTAAGAATATGCATAAGAATGTGGCCAATGACACATGGCGTTTAGTTTATGTCTTAACTAATCTACATATTAAATAAGAACCGAGAAAGTCACAAATATATTAATGAAGCTTTTAAGCAACTCATTTGTGAAATAACCCAAGAACTGAACTTGTGTATTTCTCTTCAATTTATTAGCTAAAAATTACGAAGTACTGATAGGATCCATTTAATAAAGTATTTAACACTGCAGTAAACGCCCGGATACCTCGGATTGGCGCAACCGATGCCCCACGAGACGATTCCGAAGAGGACATTTTTGTGGGTCAGCGGACCGCCGGAGTCGCCGGAGCAGGAGTCTGTGCCCTTCCGACTGGCACATATCATGTCCTTCGTTATTATCGCACCAGCGGCTGCGTAGTCCCTCCTGCATTGGGGGCGATTCACACGGTCAACCTTTGCGGCAAGGATATAACGCTGGGCGTTCGCGGCGTTCACCGAGGTGATGCCCCAGCCGGCGACATCGAAGGTCTTGGGAAGAGTGGCCGAGGGTGCGGGCAACTTTACCGTCTGGACACACTTTTTGAGCTTCATTGGCTTTCTGAACTTCATCATGGCCAGATCGTGCGTCATGGTATTGGGGTTATATCTCTTATTGGCCACGATCAGCTCCACTCTGCGCAGCTCCCCGTACCGCCTCTGTTGATTCGTTCCGCAGCGGATCTCGTACTTCCCGGCCGCCCCAATGATGCAGTGGTGGGCAGTGAGACACCACCTCTTGGCCACCAGCGAGCATCCGCATATGAAGTAGCCCTCGTAGTGCACGGAGCACAGCCAGGGGAACTCGGTGCAACTGGCCCGGTGGCCGTTCACAATCCTGTTGGGGAATTCACTGATGAAGGGATTACTGGATGTATTCCTGAACTTGGGATGGAGCTGGAATGCCTGCGGCACGGCTACCGGCCTCGGCCTAGGTTTTGGCCTTGGCCGAGGTCCTTCGTACAGCAGATAGTGGGTGCCATTGTCCAGGTAGTATCCTCCCCACGAAAGGCTCTGCTTCTGTCCTTCGATATCAGCCACCAGGATCAGCAGTCCGGCGGCTACAGCGAGTCCTATCAATCCGTAGTTCATGTTGGGAACCGATCCAGAACACTATCGCGAGTCGACTAAATCCAATGGCCCGAAGCAAGTTACCTTACGACCTCTTGGCAACAGTTTGGGCGTTCTTTAATGGATTCCACGCTTAAACAAAAACCTGTATTAGCAAACCCATTTCTCTTGCTGACACAAAATGGGGTCAAGTTTGGGACTTGCGAATATTAACCCAAAGCTTTCCAAAAATTTACAAAAATACTTTTTGAATATATTTAATATTATCGATATTAATATTTATATATTCGTCAATGTATCATTATTTATAATTATTATAAAGCTTTAACTAATATATTGCATACTTTATTTATTTATTTATACACCAGCTTGGCCAGTACTAATTCTTAACTCAGATATTACCTTTTTATGCCCACTTAATTAATGAAAATTATGTTGGTTTACACTTGAATATTATGATATACTACAGAACATTTCTATTTTATTTATTTTATTTATTTATTAGTGCAAATTTAAGCGGGCTTAACTTTACCAAGGGTTAACTGAAAAAAGAAAGAATAATTTTTCACAAATTATCCATTTATCACAGAGACGATCAGCCGTGAAAGTGAAATGAAGCTCAGTCTAGACATTAAGGTTGGCCCAAGCTTTGCAAAAACTCCATCATTTTTCGGTGCTTTATCATTGTCTGCTGGTGCCAATGACTATGGGTGTATATATAGTATATAGTATGTCACCTGCCCCCTTTTCTCCCCCGACTTTTTGTGGCAGGTTTTGGCTGCCCATTTTTGGTAGGGCGCCGCTTCCGCATGACTCGAGCTGCGGCTCCGGCTCCGGCTCTAACTCAACTGCAGGCGGAGACAAAACAATAAAACTATTAATTTAATGTAAATTTCGCCGCAGCTTAATTATGTGCGAAATCACGGGGGACACAATGGCCAGGAATAATTAGGCAGGCACTCGCACAAAAGTGAAAGGAGCTCTTGGACTCTTGGGTCCAGGTGCAGGTCCCGTCCCGGTTCCGTCCCGATCCCAGTCCCAGTCCCGATCCCGGTCTCGGTCCAGACTCTCCATAATGGTGCTGCCGATAATTATGTAAGCAGGCAGCAGAAATTCATTAGCTCAGCGCCTATGCAAATTTATTTTCTTTTTCCCCAACTCAGCTCAGCTCGAGTTTACGCGGGAGCTGCCGCCTGCCGGCTGCCGGCTGCCAGATAAGCGATAACGGTGGCATTTCACTCGGCGGCGCTGGCTGAGATTACGCGCTTATCGCTGGCCAAATGGAATGCCAGGAGATGGAGGTGGAGAGGAGGCTCCAGGTAAGTGGGCCAGCAATAATATCCGCCAGCTTCGTGTGGCGAAAAGCGTGGAGAATCGCAATTTGTATGGTTTAATTAAAAAATCTGTCAAATGCCAGTTTGTGCGCTCATTAATGGGTTTGCCTCAAACCTCGAGATCATGCTTGACATAGCATGAACCCGGGCTCCAATAGACCATGCCGTGCCGCTTCGCAGCGACTCGCGATATTATGCTCGATATGTGCGGCTCACGTTGATGTCTGGAGATGGCGGCACATGGAGGAGGAGCTGCTGCCTGGCTGCCTGGCTGCTAGTGCTGCCTGCACCTTTGACAAAACGCCAAACAAAAGACTCAGGCAACGAACGTGGTTATTAGGAGCCTGTCTCGGCGGCTCTTGCATAATAGGAACTTTTGGCCAAATTGATTTTTAATTATAGCCTGCTGGGGCATGTGGAGTGCTGAAATACGAAACGAGGGGTTGTCAGTTCTGGGAAGATGGCTCCTTCGAGAACTACAGTCGAGCTTCAATAAGGAGAACTGGGGGAAGTCTTCCAAGTCTTAATAAATAATATGCTTATATCTAAACTAGTACTTATAGTAGCTTAAACTAGCTATGCAAGACCCACTTTAAAGTCCCAAATAATATTTGATGTGACAATATTAACCAACAAGTCAGAGAGTGAGCTCCCATGTTAAATACTTACTCACACTTAAATGCAATAATATCCTTAGGTCTTATTCCTATTTGTCTATATATATACATGTCTTGTGGATTTGTAAATGATGTCATTTGACCGTTAAATTCAAAGTAAAAGGAATTAAGATCTCTCGTTATGATCTCCTGGATTACCCGCAATTCGGTGGCGGCAATTAAGCCATTACAGAGCTCTGCAGCAACTTTCATTTTCTGACTTAATTGAAACATAATTTTTGTAGTATAAAATCGCACTGGCCGCCACTCAAACACGCCAAGAAAATTTCACCCATTTCGCACGTTTCGCGTTTCGAGTTCGGATTCGGGTTCGGGTTCGGGCCGTTAGTTAATCATTTGATGGCATTGCGCTGCCTTTTTGTCAAGTCAGCACGCGAGACGCACCCGACCAGTCGCCAGATATCGGCAATTATCGCCGGAGCCATCAGCTCCCGATAGCGATTGCGATAGCGATAGATGGTGATGGCGAGTACGGAGTGTGCACACCAAGCTCCACTCCACTCCAAGCCGAGCAGGCGCACCCAACTCCTCCCGGGATCCGCCCATCATTTGGGAGAATTGTGACATTTAGACACAACAAATCATAGCAGGCGGCATCATTAGGTTGCACAGAAAACAATTTATAGAAGTAGACTCCAGTAACTAGATATTATTAATATATATAATTATAATTAATTATTTTTAAAGTGTTTATATACAAGGACACACAACTATGGTCAGTATATATGCCTGGCAGAAGCATTTTCCCTTGGATTCTTGGAGAATAAATAAGTCAGTTGATATTTTCCTTTGTAAATTATGTTTCGTTAAATATTCCCAGTTACAAAGCTTAATTTATTTAAATGTAAAGTATTCCTGCTTTTTATTCATTATTTTTAATGTGTTTACAAGGATACACAAATATGGTCTGTATATATGCCAGGCAGAAACAATTCCCCATGGTTTCCTGGAGAATAAATAAGTCAGTTGATATTTTACTTTATAAATTATGTTTCTTTAAATATTCCCAGAGCTTAATCAATTTAAATATAAATGTAATAATGTAATGTAATAAATGTAATGTATATATGCCTGGCAGCAACAATTCCCCATGGTTTCCTGGAGAATAAATAAGTCTGTTAATATTTTCCTTTGTAAATCATGTTTCCTTAAATATTCCCAGAGCTTAATCAATTTAAGTGTAAATGTAATTCCTGTTTTTTTTTCTACTGTGTCTCTGCCTGTCTCGTTTGTGTGTCAATGGGTGTATAGAAATCGAAAGTTTCACACTTGTCAATTAAGTGTACCGAGTGGTGCTGGTGGTGGTGGTGGCTCTTGTCGATGCCGTTTCCACACTTCATCATGCGAGGCGGAGTTCCAGGCCAGCGACGCTGCACTGGTGCCGCATGCAGTTGAAAAGCGGCTGTCAATGAAAATGAAATTTTATTGAGATTTTTCCCCTCCCCCCGCCAAGCTCCGGCCCGAAATTAATTAGAAAAGTGCCTGCATTTGTATCGCCGGCCGTGTCTGTTTGGGTAGCTTAATTGCTTTGACGTCTGCAAGGCGGCGAGTGTGTGTCTTTGCGAGTGTGCGAGTGTGTGTCCGAGTCCGCGTGTGTGGTTATATAAGTCGTAAAATACTTAAGCCATAATAATCTCCAATTGGAAACGACTATCACTTTTACTATCACTGCCCCGGCAGCGACTCAACTGCGACAACAAGCAAAATCGCTGACTCTTCTAAGCGATTCTGGTGTGGGGGGCAGTGGAAAGGCGGTGAAAGTGGCCGCCTCTCGCCGGGGAGCGGGTGACAATGTTGCAGGCGGGCCGAGGCTTATGCAATCAATCTCCTCCGTCGGCGGCATGATCGGCAACTCCTCCCGAGATCGATCTGCTCCCGCAGCTCATTAAACGCACATAATTGTTATATAGGTTCAGTCGCAGTCCCACTACCAGACCGGTTGCATTCAATAGCCAAATTTGGTTAAATAATGCAGGGGTTCGGGCCACTTTTACTCGGCCAGAGCCGAAACCGAACCGCAACGAAAGCGAAAGTTCTTTTGTCTCGCGCTTTTCGATTCTTATCGAACTGCACTGCCAGACGCCAGATTTATGCACTTTTCATTTCACTTACTACGCGTTACTCTCGTACTCTCTCATAAAAACAACTACAGCCACATGAAACGGTGCCGAGGAGCCGGCAACTTTCTTCGGGTCCACGAAAGGCTGCATCTGGAGCTGGAGCTGGGACTGGAGCTGGAGCGATCGAAATTATCATCATATATAAAGCATATGGGGGCGCCAACATTGGGGCTCTCGGCTGGTCGCAGGCCTGCTCACCCGATTCTTTAAATTGCCACTTGCACTTGACCGAGCAGCTGCCGCAGGGGGAGGCGGGAATCCCGGCCAGGAAGCCCACAAATAAACACGGATGCACAGTGGCTGGGACTTGCTTTACTGGGAACTTCTTTAATTGTATTCACCGGATAAGAAAGTCCTTTTAAAAATATGTAATATTTTTTTATTGAACTTAGTTTGTTTTGAAATCACTTTACAGCATTTACATTTAGTATTTATTCGAATGCCAAATTAAGATTAATTTATCAAACAATAACTAACATAGAAAAGCTTTCCGAATTGAGATTAGGGCAGTTTTTTCAAAAATATTAGGGGATAAAAATACAGATTTAACGACCCAAAAATGCGTATACTTTGAGGTTTTCTCGAGAGCATTATTCGGCCAATAATTGAATATTCGCCAAATGCCGTACATATTCCGATTCGCCGCTAAAATCTTAATTATTTAAAAGTAAAATATTAAACAAAATCAGGAAAAATTTTTTTTTCCAATTTTTGAAAATTTGATAAGGGGTTACATCATTAAAATTGTCAAAAATTGACAAAAAATGTATTGTTGTATATTTCAAAAGTCAGTATGCAGATTAATTATTTAAATAATAACTAACATAGAAAAGCTTTCCGAATTGAGATTAGAGCTGTTTTGGCTTAGTTATGGTTATTTATAACTTAGATTTTTCCAAAAAAATTAGGATATAAAAATGCCGATTTATGGACCCAAATATTCACATACTTGAGGTCTTCTGGAGAGCATAATAATAAAATCTAACAGAGAAAGGCTTTCCGATTGGAAGTTATCTTATATCTTAATTATCTATCTTATATCTTATCTTATCCATTCAATGCAGTCAATCGCCTGCCCTACACCAGCTGGTAATTTAAATTCTAATAAATTTCTATAAGTCTAACAACATTTGTCTTGCAAACAAAATGTTTATAACATACAGAATTATATTTATCTAATCAAATAGCAATGAAGTTACAATAGTACTATAAGTTTTTATACAATAATATTAATATGTCAGTACAGTACAGTACCTGCGACATTGATCAAGTTGCCTTTAAAAGGTTAAAAAAATAAGTAATTTTAGAAATTCCGCACCTTTCCCTCGGTTTCGTTTAATGGCGACCACTGTGCCTGGCTGGGGCCACCCAGAATGTGCGACAAACTGGGCCCCAATTAAGTTTGCAGCATTTTAATCGAGTCGGTGCGTTTTCGGGCAATAAGTTTGAGTTTTTCAGTTCACAGGTTGGCTTAATTTGTGAAAGTTTTGTGTAAACAATTGGCCAGGCCCAGAGCCCAGAGCCGCCCGAGGGCCGCGGTCCGCAGTCCGCAGTCCCTTCGGATCGGCCATAAATTCAATCAGGCGTGGCCACATCGGAACCGGGATCGGAGTCGGAGTCGAGCTGGGGGAAAGGTGTACGAGCGATGGGCAGACGCTGTCAATATATCTTCTCGGTGCGGCTTCGGTTGACATTGGCTTAAAATATTTGGAGTAAAACTGATTTAATTGACGTTGACGTTGCGTAATCCCGGCTTTGGCCCTGGCCCTGCCAATTGGCCGCATCCTGTCATTCCGGGGCGATAACGGCGGCACTCAACTGGCCATAATGTGGCATAATTGGCCAGCCCAGCACCAGCTCCCCGCTCGAACTGGGCTTAAAGTGGGCTTAAAGTGGGTTAGTGGCGCCGGCGCCGGCGCCAAATCCAAAAGCGAAGCGGGACCGGGAACGGGACAAAAACAAAGCACGGCCCAGGGAAAAACTGCAGAAAACGAAGCCAGATCGGCGACCAGTTCGTGTCATGTGATTTTTATCGTTAATAGGAAACAACTGCAGCAGCCTCAGCCTCGGAGCCTCGGAGCCTGAACCAGAGACAAGTACAAAGCCAAAGCGCCGCCAATTGTGTCTCCTTTGCTAGTCTATATACACATACATATATATATTTGGCCGTACAAATGTTGCATTAACATGAAAAGGGTTTTTATTCAATTGCTGGCAACATGCACCGCCAGGAGAGCAACCCTCAGCACAAAAAATAAGATAGAAACTCAAATTTAGGCGCTGTGAGTCAGCCTGCACAGGAAGAAATATATATATAGAAATATTTGACAAGTATTAACAAAATAATATTACATTTTATTTGTTAAATATGTACCAGCATGACCCTATGAGTCTATTTTATATATTTAATTACCCACTATTTGCTTAAAGTTATAAACTAAAGCTACATGTAGAGGCAGCTATTTCATTTATTAGTTACATTGATTTAATAGAGTAATAGGAAACGTTTCAGTTAAAAATTACGTGGCCTTCTTGCAAATACTTATTAAATAATTAAGTATTAAGTATTATTAAGTATTAGGTATTATCTATTCCTTGAAAGATTTTCCCTCCAGTACTGGGTAAAAGGTAATGCTAATCGGTCTGTTGTTATTGTGGCCTCGCAACTTTCATAATAAAATCAACAAAGCCAGCAAATTACACCGCTTGAAATATATAGAAAAGTGAACAAACAAATTATGCAAAACGTTTTAGGCACGAAGCCTAGTCACTGCAATCCGTTTAAGGCTCGAACCCCCTATCCCCGATCCCCGATCACCGATCCCCGATCTCTGGCCAGTCGTCAGTCAGGGAGAAGCGGCTGGGGGCCAGGGGCAGGTCAGTACTCTCACATTCACCGCCAGCATCTGATGGACAAGGTCTTCGGGATTTCCATTTCCATTGCCATCTCCAGATCGAGCTCCACTCTCTCCCAGGAACCTGAACATGGGGATAGCTGTTTGCGTTCCCAAGAAACTGAAAGTTCTGCCAGTTTTTGGTAAGTGAAATACTAGCCAAAGTAGTACCATTAAATAATTAAGAAATTATATATTTAACTAGAAAAATAAACAAGTAAATAGACTAAACTGCTTTGAAGAGCCAGAAATAAGTAAAGGTCCTCGAGGAGCTGATCTGTAAAAGGAGACTTGATACCGAAAGTTATGTCAGTTTTTGTTAAGTGAAATACCAGCAAAAGTAGAGCCATCAAATGATTAGGAAATGCTATATTTAACTAGGAAAATAAACAAGTAAATATACTATACTCCATTGAATATATAAGATATAAGTAAAGCTCTTCGAGGAGCTCCTCTGTTAAAGGAAACTTAATACCGACAAGTATACGCATTAAGTCATTGATCTAAATTATATTTTGAGAAATCGTTTGAGTGTTTTGACTTAACTTTAATGGCCGCGATGGCAGACCATTATGCATATTAATGGCTTTGCCTTCACCCAGAGCCAACTTTGAGTAATTGAGACATCTTTCCACAACCCTATTATCAACTCGCGGCGCCTCGGCGTTTCCCTATCCCGATCCCGATCGATTATGACAGGTAATGAATGGACACCTGAAACGGTGACAGTCGGTCAGTCAGTCAGTCGGTAAATGGTGGGACTTTCGTTTTCGTTTTCGGTGACTCTCCTTCGCTGATGTTGACAAAATGCCTCGGATTCTGCGAGAAAGCTGGCAAAATTAATTATAATTGGCCGCGGTAAATATGCACAGATGCTGAATGCAAAATGCAATATGCAAAATGCAATATGCAATATGCAATATGCAAATGTGTGATGCAAACTAGTTGGCAATCAGCTAAATCAATCACCAGGTGAGCAATTGATGAGCGGCCGCCGACAGCAAAGTCAGCAGAAATAGCAGCCAAATCAGCAGAAATGGCCAATAGAGTTATCAATTTTAGAGGCAACATGTCACTCGAGTGAAATTCAGTGGCAAGTGGGCAGTCTGTGGCATTTGTGGTATAGTTTCAGCTGCTTTACCATTTTGTTTTTTCACCTTTATGGCGTCTCCTCTCGCCTCTGGGAGCTTTGAGTTCGGGTTTGCGTTAAATGCCGCGCTTAGTGCGTAAAATTTCATTTTATAGCACAAGGCATTAAGACGTCGTCCGCAAAATAAAGTTGTAGCTGAAAGCGTGTAAAATAATAACCGTCGTCGACGGCAGAAACAACAACACCTGGAACAAGCCAAGGTGAAGTGTCGCGTTGCCTTGCCCCCGGGCCAGTGCCGGTGTCACTTTTACGGCCCCAACTTGTTGCACTTTCGTTGTTTATTCATCAGACTCTTAATCAGGTGCGGCCCACTGGACTGAGTTTTATTTTATTTTTATTACATTTTATAATCAAGTATGACCTGGCAGTTGACCCACTTTGAAAAGAGGTTCAAAGGAGCTCAGGGGATACTAGTTTACAGGGGAATAATATGCTATATAAAGGTAATTAATTGATTTAACTTGTACTTATATATAATATTGATTAGTTTTCATTTAAATGCTTTTTATTTGTTTCATTTTAACAAAGTCACTCTTAGAAGAACCCTTTGATTAGCCAGTCTCTGGGAAAGCCATTTCAGCCATAATTTGAGTAATTTATTTTTAAATTGCACTTAACATATTGAACTGCACGCACCTTGGTCACAGTGCAGTTGTGATTGCAATTAACACACGCTGCACATATGCATTCACATTTCGAAGTCGGCGGCGATGATGTTGCAACCGCAACACTTACCATTTACCACTTACCACTTACCTGTGCCTCTTACCTGCAGCGGGCCCACACACAACAAAAAATCTAAGCAAAGATCTGCCTGTCAAATATATCTGCAATTTGATCTACAAAGAGATTACCTTTTAATATCAATTAAAACGCAGAAAATACCTTTTAGATAAAAATAATAAAAAATGCATAATTGATATGATAGAATGTATAAAAATTAATATATTTCTATAGATCAATCTTCATCATCGTAAATTAATATTATTTCTTTCCGTGCAGCCCCAGGCCCAGGCCCAGACTCGGGCCAAGTGCAGCAGCCACTCGAGAGGATGGTGAAGTGCATCAAGGGAAGCCCGGGGAGGTGCGACTTGGAAGATGGGATCTTGGCCATATCGTCGCATTCAAATCTTCCGCATGTCAAGGTCAATTAGCATTTGCTGGGGCCTCCAGCTCCTATCTTGGGGCCGGTGCTTGTGCGTGATAAAAATGTCAAAAGGTTTCCATTGGCATTTTGATGTGGCTATTGCCGCTTAGCGGCTTAGACTCTGACTCTGGCTCGGCTGGCTTAGCCAGCGATAAGTGTTGCCCTCAGCTCGAGTCCACTCCACTCCGAGAAAAAATATATAGTAATTGTATGTAGCACACACTCCAAAAATAGCCAAGTAGAAGGCGGGGGCGTTGGGGCCGTGTCAGTGTCATTGAACCGCTCGATAGATAGAAAGTGACCGCTGCTCGGCCGCTATCCTTGGTGATCTATCTTAGTGGCGAAAATAACATACCTACAGCCTCGGCGGCAGAAAAGTTTTCACTCCTTTCGCTTTCATTGCAATTACCAAATACGATTCTTATTTTCAATTTCAATATGACGACGACGACAGGCACGACAACGGCAGCACAGTGGTGGCAAAGCCATTTGCCTGAAGGTCAACTGGTCATTTATGCCAAGGATATTCGGTTATACTATATAGTTAAAGGTGAATATAATATATATAAATAAAATGAAACTCCTTTAACCATTAACTAGAAATAATGAGTAAAAATGAAACAAGGTTCTGGCCTATTTTAAGCAAATTGCAATGCAAGATTTAATTCTTATTAATAAGCTCTTCTTAATCGGTATTTAAGATTACCAAAGCTTAAAAAATACACAGAGACTTGCCTGGCATTAGGTTCTAACTATATTCTGCTGACTTAACACTTCCTTTTGTATTAATTTCTTAGTAAGACTCCAATTAATCCTCTCCATATTATGCACTGCTATATATCCATATATATCTATATTGCCTATTTTAAGCAAATTGCAATGCAAGATTTAATTCTAATTAATAAGCTCTTCTTAGTCGGCTTTTCAAGCTAACAAAACTTAAAAAATGCACAGAGGTATGCCTGGCATTAGGTTCTTACTTTATTTTTGTGACTTAACACTTCCTTTTATATTAATTTTTTAATAAGACTCCAAATAATCCTCTCCATATTATGCACTACTATATATCCATATATATCTATATTGCCTATTTTAAGCAAATTGCAATGCAAGATTTAATTCTAATTAATAAGCTCTTCTTAGTCGGTTTTTCAAACTACCAAAACTTAAAAAAATTCACAGAGATTTGCCTGGTATTTGATTCTAACTTTATTTTGGTGACTTAACACTTCCTTTTGTATTAATTTTTTAAATTAAGAATCCAATTAATCCTCTCCATATTATGCCTTGCTAAATAACCATTAGAATCCTTGCTACTTCGAGCCACTGTGCCTGCTCCACGAAGGGGGAAAAGCGCCCGCGACAACGCAGTTTCGCACCAAATTTGGAGCCAGGAGCTGGAGCCTCAGCCTGAGCCTGAGCTGGAGCTGAAGCTGGAGCTAATGCCGGAGACTATGGCCATGGCAATAACAATAACGGCCGGCGATCGCTCCAGTGGCTCAGGAGCTGCGGAGCTTTGGAGCTCCAGAGCTTGTGGCCACGATCGCTGCTCCCGCTGATGATGTCGGTGATGCCGGTGATGTCGGTGATGCCGGTGATGTTGTTGCCGGGGCCTATTACCATTTGGCTTAGTCAAATCGTTTGTTATGTTTTTATCTTGATGTCCAGTCACCTTGATTTGTTGTAGAAAATGCAATTTTTGGCATGCTCGTTGGACTGTCGCCCCGGCTACCGTTGCGGAAAGTCGCGGAGAGTAGAGGATCCGGGGAGCCGGGCAGCCGGATTGATGCCATCGATGCGTAGGGTGAATCGCTTTCCCAGATCGCCGATTTCGTGGGTGACGGACTGCCAACGAAAGTGAAATTGCCGCCGACTGGCTAGAATTGAAGTTGAGCAATTTATGGGTCTGTCTGGATACCGAGGTTCAGTGCACTTTTCTCCCACTCTGGTATATAATAACCCATACTAAAAGTTAATATAATTTGATATGATATATAACACAAAAAGGGGATATTTTGGTAATATCAATATTGAAATGTAATTTTCTTAACTTTGCTTTTTCCGGTGCTTAATGAGACCGAGAGGGCTGAGTGCCCCCACCCGCCAGTGTCAAAGTTCAGCGCATGTCTTCGGGGGGCGGACTGGGCTGGGGAATCTAGAAAATGCCACATGGCATCCGTGGCGAGGCACGGAGACAATGGACAGACGTCGACGTTGGCTGCTTGTTAGGCTGAGCCCCAACAACTTGAAACAAACAAACCAAAACGCCGCAGCAACAAAAACCAAAACAAATAACAAGCAGCAAACAAACAATAACAAAACAGGCAGAGAGACATCGTTAGGTTGGCAAGTAAAGCCAATTTACCCTTACCAACTGAAGAAACTTAAAGACGATGGAAGAGTAACTCTCTATAATAAGTGTAGTAAGAGAAGAGCTTTAAATTAAGCTGGATTGACGCCAGTCCATATAATCCCTCTTAAAATAAGCCACAGATTGCATTTAAGAAAGTTCCCATCTATATAGAGTATGAAGCTGGATCTTGTTGTACTGCGAACACCTCAATAAATTGGCTATACCCTTTTGGCAGAGGCATGCCACAAATGCAAATGCAGGGAGGACAGGCGGATCATTTGTTTTTGCCTTTTTGGTGGCCGCTCTGTTGTCATTATTTATTTATGCCCAAAACGTTTCATTTTCATTTTCATTTGGTTTTGGCTCTGGCTCTGGCTGTGGCTGTGACTCTGGCTCTGGCTCTGGCCAAAGGGAGTCATCTGTGGAGGCTGTGGCGCTTTTTTACTACGAGTATACGTTGGTCTGAAACCTGAAAACTGGGTTACTGGCGCCTGTTTCGGGCTACAAGATCGTGTCATGCGATTTCTATCTTTGTGTGACTACGAAAGCGACAACCAGACATCCAGACAACCAGACAACCAGACAACCACAACGAAAACGACGACGACAACGTTGTCGAACTCTGAAGAAGAAAAACCCCGAAAATCGAATCCGACTGTAGTAGCTTACTCCACGGCTGTGACTTAAACTGGGCCTCAGCCTGCAACTGCAACTGCAACTGAAACTGCGACTGTCTTGAAAACAAAAGTAAAGTGTTTGCGCCCGCGGCGTGGGCAGGAGTCGCCTTCGAAATGGGACATATAGTGAGCCGATCTCTGAGTCACAAGCGCCAGCTCTCGAGGCAGTAGCTCGAGTGCGGGTTCGGGATCGGGCCTTGGGAGTGGGTCATTCAAATCTATCACTGATGTGTTGCCCCCAGTTCACAGAGCTCGGGGGGAGGCTCGTGGGGTGTTTAGGGCTTTCAGCATTAGTTCTGGCCATTGTCAGCAGAGTGAGAAAATTATGAGCAAAGCTACCAACAATTAAAAGTTTGTTGCCTAAGTCTTTTGTTTTATGAGGGATTACAAATTGAAAAGGGAAGTGAATATAAACGTAGTCCTTAAACGAGATTTATTACTATTAAATACACATTTATATTTTATAGTAATTTGATGGAGTTATTAAGGAGTTAATTTTTGTATTTTACCTTAAATTTTAATTAAATAAAATAGAGAAACAGTACCGAATACTTATTACTATTAAATACACATTTGTATTACACAGTAATTTGATGGAGTTATTAAGGAGTTAATTTTTGTATTTTACCTTAAATTTTAATTAAATAAAATAGAGAAACAGTACCGAATACTTATTACTATTAAATACACATTTGTATTACACAGTAATTTGATGGAGTTATTAAGGAGTTAATTTTTGTATTTTACCTTAAATTTTAATTAAATAAAATAGAGAAACAGTACCGAATACTTATTACTATTAAATACACATTTGTATTACACAGTAATTTGATGGAGTTATTAAGGAGTTAATTTTTGTATTTTACCTTAAATTTTAATTAAATAAAATAGAGAAACAGTACCGAATACTTATTACTATTAAATACACATTTGTATTACACAGTAATTTGATGGAGTTATTAAGGAGTTAATTTTTGTATTTTACCTTAAATTTTAATTAAATAAAATAGAGAAACAGTACCGAATACTTATTACTATTAAATACACATTTGTATTACACAGTAATTTGATGGAGTTATTAAGGAGTTTATTTTTGTATTTTACCTTCAATTTGAATTAAATTAAATAGAGAAATAGTTCCGAATACTTATTACTATTAAATACACATTTATATTTTACAGTAATTTGATGCAGTTATTAAGGAGTTTATTTTTTAAATTTTACCTTCAATTTGATTTAAATTAAATAATGAATTAGTTCCCAACCGTTTATTTCCGTGCAGTTGCCTATGTATGTGTTTGCTGGGGTCGCAGTCGCACCACAGAGTAGTCACGAATTAGCGCAGTTCACATGGGAATGCGACTGGGGGGCGGAGGCAGAGGCAGCGGCGGGGGGATGCTGATAGGGTAGGGCTAGACACACATGGCTAAGAATATGCAGCGGCAGTCCCAGCTGTTGACACACTCACACGTTCAGGGGAGGCATGGGGGGCATGGAGGGCAGGCGATGCATTCTGTTGCAACTGCGTCTGCAGTTCG